>CM046062.1:10296059-10376512 GCA_025215515.1 Schistosoma japonicum | reverse complement strand
GTCGAAGTTGGTTGAACTATGATGTCCTTTGCTGTGCTGATTTGAAGGACCGGTAACCGAGGCAGTAATGAGGAACACAGATCATCGTTTAGTGTAGCTCACTTGTTAATATATCGATTAAATTACAGTGAATATGAGTTAAGGAAATCACCAACTGTGAATAAATTCTACAAGAGTGGTGAGTATAATACCGATTGAATGCAAAATAACATCGAATTAATTAATACCAATTAAATGTCATAGGAATTTAACAACTGAAGGGATGTAGGGGGGAGAATGTCTAGATTTAGATGGAGATAACTTACACTGAATTATGTAGAATGTAATTGTTATGGCGTCAGAAAAAAAAGATCTGTTGTGATGATGGGAGAGTATAACCAACCAGTATAGGCCTGCCCTGTGATTGCTAGTCCCCACCGCCCAAGCCGGCGTGAAGAAGATAAGACAGCTGAACTGACCATAAGACAATCATATTATATTTTAAACAATCCTTCATTAATACACGGAACCTGATCACTCAGTCAACCATTTAGAAACTAACATTAATACAAAATATGAGTAACGGTAATTGTGAACTGAAGCCATGTATACGCAATCAACTAACTATAATTCATAAATGTGAAGTAGTACAGTAACAGTTAATGTACAAAACAGAAGGATACAGCAAAGGGAACGTAACAATGATAGGAATAAGGTGTTTACATTACACACGACTAAACTGATTGAAATAGCCTTCCCAAACGTAGTTCTGAAAGATAGTTGTTCTTCTTTAATCGCCAAACATAACGGTAATGTAGAATAGCCAATATAGAATGCAAGCTAAATCAATAAAAAGATTTTGTTTGCTTTTTAAACTATTATATATTCTGCAACAATAAATAAAGTCGTTGACACACTCAACCACTTCGCTTTCTGTAATAAATCGGAGCGTAAACGTAAATCAGTTATAAAGTAGTATTTTGGATTTAAAAGGAGTGAACCACATCATAAGCATGCTTGTATTGTTCTTCCATGTGGTCAATGACTGCATTTTGTCAATCTTCACCAAATGCAACGATATCACTTAACTGCAATACATAATGATTCATAGTATAGCAGAAGGCAAGTGAAGACTGGCAATAACGAAGTCTGAAAAGAATCTAAAACAGTCAATTTTAGGGACATTTATGCAACATTTGGGGGTAAAGGAGGCGAGTAGATGCTTTTCTTTCAAGTTCCTCTCCAAGAACATGGACGTTTTCCAGGGAAATAATTACACGCTTTCCTAGGAAAGCCAATTTTTTCTTTAAGTTTCGTCCCAGAAAGAATCCTACGTTCCTCAAATAAGATTTAACTCATAAAAAGGAACCAGTTTTTTATTACAATACGTTTTTGATCTACTTACTACATTACTTCACACTACCCCAATGCTTCTGAGGGAAGTATGAAGTAAACATTCATTCATTTACTATAAGATATGGACAAGTAGAATGCATTGTTAATTATTTATAAGCAAGTAATATTTCTACTATTTACTTAGTTGATTTGCTTGATGACTGGTGCTGTAAAGTGAAAGAGTAAATTGGAATTGGTAATAAGATGATATTAACGGGTTGTTTACTAAACTTGTTATCTTATTGTTATTATGACTCGTTAATGAAATTTTAACTATAGTAAGTGTTTACAGATATACGGATACTGTCTAATGATCTTTGATGGCCTTCTGAAATGCTATTAATGAACTGTAGTAGTCTTAATAATAGGTGGTTCGAACTACAATATCAAGTCCACTAAGTAACAGCACAGAAATTGTATTGAATTAATTGTCAATAGAAATACATGCTGTCAAACAGGCACATTAGAAACATGTCAGTACTTGTCCGAATAACTGTTAAATATGAGTACGCTTTCAAAGTAAAAACGAGATGGACCAGAAGCAAGTAAGGAATATTAAGGTCAACTTAATGTTATACGATAGAGCTATGTAATAAAGAATATGAGTAGGCATATAGACATATATTCATTTGTAGAAGAATAAATGAATGATAGGACATAGTAACATACTTATAAAAACAGAGATATAAAGCATACTCAATTCATATGATTGTCTGGATTTACGTGAACTCAACATTGGAAATCACTAAATGAGCTTACGTTATCAATATGCACACTAAAGGAAAGTACACATGTCACTGTAAACATTAAATAATTCTCAACTTAGTCTTGGATCTGTATTGCTTTTACTTCATTCGTCCCTGGAGTTGTGAAAGTACGCTTGGGATAAAGTCTACCACTTCGGATGCCAACAACACCTTAGGCATAAAATTTGAAGTTACCGCATCTGAATGAATGTAGTTCTCATGATTACAACTTCTAATCATTTCATAAAATTGTAATTTCTTTAATGCTTAATTTATTCAACAGTTTCAAATAGGATGAATTTATTAACATGTCCAAACTTTATAATTTACGTTAAAATGCATTTTGTTTTCTATGGCGAGGGGGGAGGAATAAGTTTTTCCAGTTCTTCTATATGGCTTCAACGAAATTTCTTCAATTGTCCCCTGTATTCCTAAAATTTGATTGTTTGATATGTGGAACGTTTATCATTCCTAACACATTATTAGTGACAAATATGATGTTGGACGATTAAGTGGAGGGGATAAACTTGAAGGGCATATTATTTTATAATGCATTAAACTGTGACTGACTCTAGTGACTTGTAATTTCGATTAACAAATTGTTATTGCTTCACGCTTGCGTCATTCCATACTTTGATTGGTTGCTTTGATTATTAAGTGTAAGTGAACCTATTGTGCTTACTCAGTCACTGGCTCACCTTTTCTTCTTTTCATTCTCTCTTGTAGACCTGCTCGCTGTGCTCTACACACTCTCTCCAGTACACAACGTAACTTCATACTAGGCGCAAAAGATAAAGGCTGAAGGTCACGCAACACTTAATTTATTAGGTTTCCATATTCATCTAACTATACACTTGCAATGAACTCAATAACTGTTATTGTATTGCTTAAGTTTTAGTTGATTAGTCGTAAACCTGCTACTCACTATCTTTACCATGAAAACCCTAGTTTTACAAACTTAGTTTCATGTTATTCATGGTATATTGTGGTTTGTTATTGGTCAATTTAATATTGTCATAAGGACGAAGATGATAATCCGAGACAACATGGCTGAATCCGTGCAATCAGTAGTTAGAGAAGTCAAATGGAGTGGCTCAGGGTTCAGCCACAAAGGAGTAGGTACTCTTCGCTTTCTCTCAGCTGTAAAATTACTTTGTGCCTTTGTATAGATTACTTTTTTATCAGGTCCTACTGTTTTATTTCTTTGCTACAATTCACCTTGATATGTGAACGGCGTATGGCAATTTGCAACGATCTATATACCATTGAAATTAAAAGTTCTATTAATAAGTAATTTGGTTCACGATTTCAAGTCATTTAGCAAAGCTAGAAGCTGTAATTGACATGCTCCTACTCGTCAACAGACTTATTCCCATTTCTATTATCTAACACTCATCGTATAACATAAGAGTAGCAATGTGTCTGCGCCCTTGTGAGACGATAATTTTAACCTACATCGGACAACTCTAATCATCATACATAAAACTGGAACAACTTTGTGAAACACTACACCCTTAACATATGTGGGAATATCAGACCTATTTAACAAGTTCCAAGTACACACCGTATTTTAATCGACATTTTTGACAATAACCTCTAGGTTTCTCATGTGAGTGAATATATTAATACATTTACTTTGAATTCAAATGTTGCATTAGGCGTTAATGAGAAATAGTCCTTAATGAGTATGCTTACTTAGTAATAAACAAACATCAAGAAAGTTTAGATTATCGTCAATTCGAGTAGCATTTCTTCAGACGCCTTGACAGCTAAATTAGATGAATAGATGCCTGATAATGATATTAACTCATACGTTATCGCATAACGTAGATATAATCACAGTTTAACTGACGACATGAAACTATATTAATTGCCTGTCTTAACAGCACCTGGAAGTATCACTATGACAAAATACTATTAATATTTACTTCAAACATCCAAATTCAACAAACTTGGTGATCCTCGGCTATGAAATATAAATTACAAACAGAAAACATCCATAAGCTTCTAGTATTTTATCAGAAACATCTTCGAGCATAGTAACTTCAGGTGCTGATGGAGATGAAGGCTGGCACCACTAACCGGTTGTACACCATAAGTGCTTTCCTTGAAGTGCCTGAGAACGAAGTAGAGTTGTGGTCTTGACTTCACCACTGGAAATTCAGTCTGCTGTTTAGTCTTATCGGTCTTCAACCGACACGTCAAGCGTGGGACGGCCAGAAATAACAATTGTTCCCGCTAGTACAGCCCGACTGGTTCACAACGATAGGAAAGCTACAATGAAGAAATATCTTCGAAGAGCCGACTGAATTCATTAGGACATACTCAAGATGCGTTTCTCTCCTAAATGCAAAATGTCACTCCAGGACTGGTCTGTAGTATCACCTAGATTTGTTATAGGGAGTGAAGTAGTTAAGCACGCTGACCACCTCACTTATCATAGAAGTTTCATCACCCCTGGTGGGTCGATCTAACGAAATTCCGGTACTAATTCACAAAGCTCGCTCGGTTTTAACCAACTAACGTCACTTGTGGCGTAGGTGTGACATTCGTCTCTCAACAAAAATGTCCGGCTTGCTTTAATTTGTGTGAAACATGGGCTACAGAAATAGACATATGTAGGCTGGAGGTCTTAGATCATACAGTAGGGGCGGTCAAGCAAAAACAGCATCAATCGGTGAAGTCATCGACTGTCGGCCTAAGCTATATCGAAAGATGCAAACTACCTGATTGAGTTCAGTGGTAATTGCAGTCAGTGGCTGGGTAAATAAGGCGTGCGATTAATCCATAGAGTCAACAGTGAGCGATCCGAGGGGAGCTGATGTCAATATACTAGGACACATGAAGTAGACCTTCGCGACAGTCATGACCTTCCCATCCAAATGCAAAATGCTACTTCAGGACTGGCTTAATTCGGCACCAAAGTTAGTGATAGGGAGCGAAACTATTAAATGTGTTAACCGTTTTATTTATCTCGGGAGCCTCATCAATCCTGACGGTCTGGTGTCCGATGAAATCTCGGCCCATATACATAAGGCCCGATTGGCTTTTGCCAACTTGCGTCAATTGTGGTGTAGGCGAGACATCCGTTTACTGACGAAAGGACGCGTTTACTGCACAGCAGTCAGATCCGTTTTACTTTATGGATGTGAAACATGGCCTTCAAGGATAAAGGATATTCATAAGCTCCTAGTATTCGATCATAGATGTCTCCGAAACATTGCTCATGTATGCTAGGACCACCGAGTAAGCAATGCGTGGGTTAGGAATAGAGTACTAGGTAAATACGGTAAGTCTATCGATGAAGTAGTGAATCTTCACCGGCTGAGGTGGTTAGGACATATGTTACGTATGCCTGGCCACCGTCTACCGAAACGAGCAATGTTGTCTGTTGTAGGAGTAGGCTGGAAGAAAGCTAGGGGTGGCCAAACGAAAACATGGTACCAACCCATGAAGTCATTGACAGTTGGGCTGAGCCATGTTAACAGATGCAGACTACCTGGTTGGGGCCCACGCGATAATCGTAACAAATGGTTAGATTTTAGGTGATACGGCTCAAAATCGTTTGCAATGGCGCAGGTGCATCCACTCCTTGTCTTCCTCCAAATTCTAATTTTTGAGCTTCTCATAATTTTCTCTTTACTGAATCACTGATGTACGCATGTACCATGTTCCACGTTGTAACTGACTGACAGTCATGATACGATAGACTACCGCAGTGAAGTTAACGCACCAACCCACCTCCAAAACTGAGTCTCATAAGTTCGAATTATCACCAATACATAACCTCGGGCACTGATATTAGCACTTAGTACTGCTAATATCACCGCGAAATCTCGAAGTAATGACTTGCAGGTACACACTGTAAGTCCGACGTTACTTAGTTATAAGCACCAGAAAAGCAGGTCGGATGTAACATATGACCTCATCGATAACCGGTGCGACGAGTTAGTTGAGAATGACTACATTGCGGTTCCGACGATCTCACTCACCTGCCGGCTGTTGCATAGAAATCACAAATTACCTAAGTTACCATGAGTGGAACAGAGGGCACACCTAGGTACTGATAACAAGTGGAAGTCATACCACTACATACCTATTACGAACTAGTTCTAATTAAATTTTCACAGATTGTCCATACTTTTAAACGCGGTTAAAAGGATGTGCTGAGATACCGGTTACGCAGGTCGGGAACGATAACTAACCACTGATTGCCACTTGCGCATTAACGAATTAGTCGTCGACAATAAGCATATTTCCTATTAAGTAAGCATTTAAGTACCAGTTAGCAAAACAACAGATTGTTTGCTTTAAAATGTATTCACAACTTTGAAATTAAACCAGTAATTATAAGAAACATTTACAAAATCACGGGGTGCTAACTTCATGCCACACACAGAATTAAGCTCTCACAGGGCAGACTTTTCATCATTCACTACAACCCCATCCTCATGATTTTGAGCATCATTTAATCCCGTCTAAAAAAGTAGTTTAGACAATTTCAACTTACGTCTTTACAACGTTCGAAAATATGACGAAACTTCTTTCGTTCTATATCTTTTGCTCTTCTAATCTCTTCCTCACAGATTTGAACCTGTTTTACAGCAGATGCATTGTTAGGATTTTTTGTTACAATCCTTTTGAAGTAAACAACTGCTTCTTCATGGTCCTTACGTAGTAAATGTGCCTGCAAATGTTGTCCAATATACATACATACACAGAACCTACCTGACCAATTCTAAATAGCGCCTTTTCGTTGTCGCTAAAATTATCGAGCACTTTCTTGCAAAACTCAATACATTTGTCTGGTTTACAAAGCTTCAGATAGACCAGAGCTAAATTGAGTTGGACAGCTACAGTGACCCCAGACAATTCCTTTTGTTCTGTAGGCCCATTAGCCACTACGTACTGCAGCTCATCGTCCAAACGTTTATATAATTCGATAGCTGAATCAAATTTAGAATCCTGACATTAAAAATTTAAAGGGATCAAACCTTTAAGAAATTGTTGGCCTTCTCTTTAAGTGTATTTGCATAGGCTATTCGCTCTGGAAAAGACGTAATACCAGAGAGGTGTTTGGTCTTTAATAGTACATAATAAACATTCAATTACCTTTTCAAAAGACTTCAGTGTTAGTTCGTAAACTATTCTATCTTTATCCGAATCTCCAGAAGTTAATGAATGACCGTCTTTGTAAACCACAATACGGCTGACTTCACCTGTATTCATGTGACGAACAGATTGGTCCAACTCATCCGGTACGTTTGATGGAGGGTCGCCAACACAATATGTGACTTCTGTTTCCTCCGTCAAGTTCAAAAGATTGCGGAAAACAATAGTGGCTTCAGCCCCAGCTACAGGATTGTGGATATCTCTTCCCTTTTTAATAATTGACTTGCGAATACTCCCATCTTTGTTTCTGCTGACATCAGAGCCTAATTTAATAAACGGTCGAGCAAAGAGACATTACCCATAGTTTCAAAGAGCTCCACCTCAAACTTGAGAGATTTCCCATCCATGTACGCATATTCAGGCGACGCGATCAATTCACAAACTTCTCCCAACCTCATAGTTGCAACACCGATATCCCAAGCTTTAATTACACTACCTGGAAGGGTAAACTAGAACGACGTCAAACTACCTTTCCCAATTGTAAATTCAAACTTTTCATTTCGGGCTCTGCTTGAGTCGAATACTTCACCATGCTTTTCACCACCGAAGTTAGTACCGACATAATGTACTATGACCGTGTCACCATCGCATGGTTTGATGTCCGAGTAGCCTTCTCGTACTACTTTCTTGAGAATACCACGATCACCAGATGGGCTTAAGTCTATGAAATCTTTTAGATATTCCTCTTCAGACTGCTTTGGCGTCTCCGACATGTCAACTGCGTCCTTGTTCATTCCACTAATGTTTCCAGAAAGTTCTTACGACTACTGATGCGGTTAAACAAACGTAGGGCGTGGCATTATTCAATTTTGCCAAGTATATAAGATTTTAAATATTCAACACCTTCATGACATGTTAGTTCAAACCAATTAATTCCTTTGTGCTCTATCTTTAATGATAAGGTCGGGTTTTGTGTCATTGGAAGTGTCCAGTGTAGTAATTCTCATTACATGACAACACAAAGCTCTTATGTAGTGACCATTGATTTGTAAGTTAGTGTGATTTGAGATTGATTGATTGCATGTGTTTCGAAGCAGTGAGTTTTAGAAAACCAACAGCCGCAACTTTATCAGAAAGCTAGTTGGCTATTATTCAGCACGTCAGTTTCCAAGGTCCAGTCTAATTACCAAAACAAACATTAGAAATTGGTTGAATCGCTGTAAACAAGTGCACAGTTGAAAAGTACCAAGCAGTTCGGTTTGTCAGCAAACGTCTGGCGATCCTTGACAAGTGTCGATTGTTCTCAGGTGTACACGGAAATTCTCGTGATGTTTATAAAAATGGACTTAATTATTTCCATCAGAAACTTAACTGTTAACCCCATTCCAATTGCATAATAAAAGGCGTGGTGCAACTGTATGATACACGTGAAATTGTGTATAATTCACATAGCCTAGTGATTTCATTATCCTGGTCTATCCAAACACTGACTACCAAGCCCCGTGATTAATACAAGTCTAATCATGAGTTAAGTATCAAAGAAGGAAGATTACATAAAATACACAGGCTCGCCCATGTATGACTCGTTAAATGAAGTGGATTAATTAGTACGTTGTCGTCAGCATTATTCTGTAGCGGTAAATAATACCCAATATAAATAGTTGCATAGGCCCTCAAAATTGATGCTGACCATGTTTGTTTAAGCAGACACTACTAGTTGAAGGCGCGCGGTCACGCATCACCACCAGATCACTACTCAAACCACCGTCGGTAGCATCTCTCTCTAGTTTGCTAGCCTAGACGTTGCTATCTCATTACAGCTCTGTATACGATCAAATATAATTTCGCTTCCATCCATCAGTGCTTTCTGATTTCTCATTCGTAAGAGTGGGTCCATTCGATAGAAGTGGCTTTGGTTATACGACAAACGCAACTTGGTCATATATCCGGGTGCACTTCATTGGTGAACAAGACGTGATCTGGATACAATCATTTACTGTGAGTTCGTTCCTTTCTATAGTTTTTAACAGGGTATTATTGGTGGTTTTATTTTTTACCTCATATTTTTCACAGTATCTTCGTATTTTCATACATTACTATTTTTATGGTGTCAGACCAAACTCCTAAGCTTATTAGGATTAAAACCCCTACGCCTCCAAGCTTTCAGCTCATTCCTTTTTGGGCAGATAATGTAGAAGCCTGGTTCTGCTACGCAGAAGCGGAATTTCGAGACCACGATGTGACAGACCCACGCGTTCAATTTCTGGCGGTTGTAAGGTCACTTTCGCGTGAATTGAATAGGTACGTCACCCCTTCTTTTTCAGTCTCGGCTGACTATAACCTTACAAACAGCTCAAAAGATCATTTCACAAACATGGAGACTTATCCGACAGACAACGTCTTGGTGAGTTGTTTTACACCATTGAGCTTGGTAGCGGTTCAGCTACCGAAATGTTATCGCGTATGAAAGAGGTAATTGGTCAACGCACTTTTGATGAAGGTCTCTTCCGTCAACTCTTCCTATGAAAACTGCCACAACAAGTGCAAGCAGTATTGGTAACATTTAACAACAACCGAGTAAATGAACTAGCCTCATCTGCTGATCGAATTCTGGAGATCACCAGAACTCGCCACAATGAGGTTTATTCCGTTACAGAAAAACTTCTAGAGAGCGGTAACGAAATAACCAAATTGTGCAATACACTTTCTCGTTTCCTCGATCTACACGAACAACGCCGACCAAACAATCCTTGACGACAAAGTTCATCGCGCAAAAGATCCTCATCTCGACCTCGACGAAGGGAAAATCCACGTTGGTGTTGGTACCACAACACTTATGGCAAGGACTCAGAGAAGTGTAGAGACCCCTATTGTTTCCTCAACCGTAAACCCACTGTTGATACATCAAGAAACTATCCCGCCGGCACGCGTTAGAGGCAACCGTAGCCAGGGTAAACAGCCACCTGTTATTCATCACTGATGTGATAACAAAGGTGCGCTACCTCGTCGATACTGGTGCGGAAGTCAGCGTCCTTCCTGCAACTTCATCTGATCGCCAACATGAAGCTGCATTTGATCTACAGGCAGCCGACGGAAAGCAAATAGCCACGTATGGAAAAAAATATGTCTACTTGAACGTGGGCTTGCGCAAACACATACACTGGATTTCCACTATTGCCGATGTGAAAATACCTATCATAGGCATAGATTTACTTAGCCACCACAACTTACTTGTGGACGCTAGCACAAAGAGGCTAGTCGACGGAAACAAAAAGTTGTACGTGCGTGGAACCACTGCTAAAGGTTGTAGCCTTTGTCCTCTTCGCTTTAAACATTTAATTAACCCTTATTTTCAGCCAATACTTGACAAGTATCCGGACCTGAATAAGGCGACGTCGAAGTTAGCATGTGTAACCAGCAATGTAACTGACATAGCTGGAAGAAGATATGTGATTGGTTAATATAGTATGACAGACATATGAGTCAATGGCTAGACCTTATATATATATCTTGTATATTATTGGTTTATTATTGTTGTTGTAATACATGCGTGTGAGTGACTAGTTGGCTTCTTGATAAATCAGTCGGATTATTGTGCCTGAGCAATAGATTAATGCAAGGCTGGGTACTGGCTGTAGGATAAAGCGCTGCAAATAACAAGATCGATAATATCGGCCATCCCGGCCCAGATACAACAGTAGTGACAGCTACAACAGTGGCGACGGGTATTTAAAACGAAAAACCAACGTCTGATATAGGAGCGTTGACGGTGACTGAAAACTGAATTCAGATTTTCCTCATTGTTAGAGGTTTCATACTTCATAATGGAGGGCATTAAGCGATTGCTACAACAACAGAATACTCTTATCGAGCTTATGGTTAAGAGTTTATCTGTCTCACAAAAGTCAAGCTTCGAAAATTCTTTTATGACCTCAGAAGCCATTGCAAATTTAATATCACAGTTTGTTTATGATCCAGAGAATGGAGTAACCTTCGAAGCCTGGTTTAGACGATATGAAGACTTATTTATTAATGATTGCAAAGATTGGGATGAAGGCTCGAAACCCAGACTGTTACTTCGGAAGCTTGATGTATCTGCGCGTGAGAAATACTGTAATTATATCCTTCCGAAGAAGCCAGCCGACCTACAGTTTTCAGACACAGTTGAGTGTCTGACACGCATGTTTGGAGAAAGGTCATCTCTTTTTCATACTCGATACAGTTGCTTGCAACTAGTCAAAAAACCTGACGATGACTATTTGACTTATGCCGGCCTCGTGAATTCCCAATGTGAGCGATTTCGACTGTCCGAGATGACTGAAGATCAGTTCAAATGTCTTGTATTTGTTTGCGCTTTAAAGTCGCCAGCAGATGCTGATGTCCGCACCCGCATATTAACTAGAATCGAAGCTGATCCTCATATAAATTCACAGTCTGTTTCTGAGGAATGTCAGCGGATTGTAAACCTAAAAACATGATACCCAGCTGTTGGAGTGTCGTGACTCTGTTGAAATTAATGCCTTGCATGAGTCCACATTACATAAGCGAATTGTTACGAATGATCAAGTGAAGCATCGAACGGATCAGAGGTTACGATGCTGGCGTTGTGATGATTATCACATTTCCAGAGTTTGTCGTTTTAAGAAGAATAATTGCTTTAAATGTGGTAAAAAGGGTCACATCCAAAAGTGTTGCAAGTTTACAGTGAGGAGAAATATCCGTTTTGATAAATGTCGAAAGTTTAATAATGTGGATAAGTGTCAAGACATCTCACGAAACCCTAATGTTAATCTGCAGACACGGGGAGTGAATTCCTCTGCAAAGAAAAAATTTGTGACACTTTATCACGGGAGTAATCCTATCAAGTTACAGGTAGATACAGGGTCGGATATTACTATGGTTTCAGAAGCAACATGGTTAAAGATGGAACGACCGGAGTTGCATCCTGCGTCGCACAAAGCCAAAAGTGATACTGGAGAAGATATAATTCTTCTCGGCGAAGTTCTATCGAATCTTACTTTTTGTGGTAAGTCTGAATTTGGTAAATGCTATGTTTTGAAAAACTGTAAATCCGATTTACTGGGCAGAGATTGGATCGGAAAACTCGGATTTCGGGATGAGCCACTTAACTCTGTCTGCTGTAACATTACAAATTTATCCGCACCGAAAGCCATCGGGAATGAGTACAGCTTAGACTGCATAAAACAGTTGCAGAAAGAATTCCCCGATTATTTTGGAAACCAGTTAAAAGGGGGAGGAGAGCCTGTCAATGATGAGGAAGCCTTGTCACAATTTCTTATTTCATATAGAGCGACGCCAAGCCTTAACAGAAAAGATGAAAAGTCTTCCTCTGAGATTATGTTTGGCCGATCTATGAGGACATATTTTGATATTGTGCACTCTAGAGGCAAAGTCAAGGTGACATCAAATAATGGTGGGAATGATAATAAAAGAACTTGTGATTTCAACGTCGGTGACTGTGTCCATGCCCATGATTACAGGCCTGGTAGGCCAAAATGGATCAATGGGGTCAATTGTTGCTAGGACAGACAAAGTGGTATATGAAGTAAGGGTGGGTGACATGGTGATAATGCGATATATTAATCAACTGAGACATAGAAGAGATAATTATGGCCCACCCTCGAAAAGTGGAATTCCTATGGCAATTGTGTATGATACATTTGATATACCACTACCTACGTCATCACCTATACCTCAACATATGTAAAGAAATGAAGGTCAGGATAAAGTGAAGTGTAGACCGCATAGTCTGCGTAAACAGAGACAACTATTGCAAATTGATCCAAAAGCCAAGTCCTACACTAAAGAAGGGAGGTGACATATCCGGAAGAAGATATGTGATTGGTTAATATAGTATGACAGACATATGAGTCAATGGCTAGACCTTATATATATATCTTGTATATTATTGGTTTATTATTGTTGTTGTAATACATGCGTGTGAGTGACTAGTTGGCTTCTTGATAAATCAGTCGGATTATTGTGCCTGAGCAATAGATTAATGCAAGGCTGGGTACTGGCTGTAGGATAAAGCGCTGCAAATAACAAGATCGATAATATCGGCCATCCCTGCTCACATATAACAGTAGCAACAGCTGTGACAGTTACACATCACATCACGACTATAGGTCAACCTGTTTTCTCCAAGGCACGCCGATTAGCACCCGAAAAATTAAGGATTGCTAAGATCGAATTCGATCATACGATTGACCTGGGAATAATCCGCCCATCCATCAGCCCATGGTCGTCTCCATTACATATGATCCCGAAGAAAGATAGCAATGATTGGCTTCCCACCGGTGATTACCGACGTCTTATCGCACAAACTACGCCCGATCGTTACCCTTTACCACACATCCACGACCTAACGGCCACGTCGGAGGGAATGACAGTATTTTCAAAAATTGATCTAGTTAAAGCCTACAATCAAATACCGATGGCTGAAAATGACATCCCAAAAACGGCTATTGTAACCCCGTTCGGTCTTTACGAATTCCTTCGAATGCCCTTCGGCTTGAGGAATGCAGCACAAACGTTTCAACGTTTCATTGACGATGTGTTCCGCGGGCTCGACTATGTCCATGCATATGTCGACGACTGCTTGATAGCAAGCCCAGACAAGGAAACACACATGAAACATCTGGACACAGCTTTTAGAAGACTGCAGCAATATGGAGTTACCATTAATATACAAAAATGTCAAATCGGAACAACTTCGTTAGACTTCCTGGGACATACTATTGATGCTAATGGTATACAGCCTCAAAAACACAAGGTGGCGGCAATTCTGAAGTATCCGGAACCAACCACCATTAAGCAGTTATGAGCTTTTAACGGGTTGGTAAGTTTCTATAGACGATTTATCCCCAACTGTGCATCTGTTGTGAAACCACTAACTGATCAGCTTTGTGGGAATAAAAAGCTGGCCAAAGTGAATACAGAATCAAAGAAAGCCTTCATTGCAACTAAAGAGGCAATAGCCAATCTAACTATGCTGGCACACTACAATACTGAAGCTCCCATCAGCATTGCTGTCGACGCTTCTGACTCAACAATTGGCGCACAACAATGGACTGACCAAGCTTTGCAGCCTTTAGCATTTTTCTCAAGACGCTTAAACGACACTGAATCGAGGTACAGCACTTTTGGACGTAAACTACTAGCCATGTACTGTGCTGTACGACATTTTCAACATTCCATCGAAGGTTGGGAATTTACAATATTCACTAACCATAAACCACTGACGTTTTCGATGAAGTCATCTTCAGATAAGTACTCTCCACGAGAGTCACGTCATCTTGACTATATCTCCCAATTCTCTACGGACATACGGCATATATCGGCAGCTAACAATGTAGTTGCTGACGCCTTATCGAGAATACATTCCTTGAATTGCATCCAAGGAATCGACCTTGTTAAACTAGCTCGACTTCAAAGTGAAGATATTGATCTTCATTACGAGTTATCCACAACAACGCTCTAACCCCAAACTAAAACGATTGGAAAAGGTCATGACACTTTAATTTGTGATTCTTCTACAGGTACAACCAATCGAATCGTCCCCAGGAGTTATCGACTAGTCATCTTTGACACACTGTACAACCTTTCTCATCCTGGAGTTCGTGCTACAAGAAAGCTGATTACTCAGAGATTCTGCTGGCCGAAGATGAATAAGGATATCAAATAATGGGCGCGCACTTGCATAGCCTGCCAGAAGAACAAAGTAATTCAACGTAATAAATTCCCCCCTAGGCACTTTCTCAACCCCTGACGCTCTATTCGATCACGTCCACCTTGATTTGGTAGGACCTTTACCAGAATCAAATGGATTTTCTTATTTTCTGACATGCGTGGACCGATTCACACTCTGACCAGAAGCGATTTCACTCAAAGACATCACTAGTGAAACGATTGCTCGCGTTTTGTCGAACGATGGGTAGCCAACTTTGGTTGTCCATCCACAGTAACAACAGACCGTGGACGTCCAATTGAATCTGGATTGTTCCACTCTCTGACCAAACTTCTTGGAACTACACGTTTCAGGACGACCGCCTACCACCCACAATCTAACGGTTTGGTAGAAAGATTCCATCAACAACTGAAAGCATCACTATCAGCTACAAACATCCCTCAGTGGATCAACGCCTTACCACTAGTTTTACTCGGGATTCGCAGCACAGTGAAAGAAGATATTGGATGCAGTGTCGCCGAATTAGTCTACGGAACGACACTTTGACTACCAGGTGAGTTTGTGGAAACTGCTTCCACTTCGGCAAATCTGGATATGAATTCTTACGTAAACCGGCTTACAAATTCTATGCGTTCAGTTAAGCCAGTTCAAACCCGACAACAATCGACAGACACTTTTATCCAACCTGCCTTGAAATATAGTACACACGTTTTCGTACGTCGTGTTGCCGTACGCCGACCCCTCGACGCAACTTACGAAGGGCCATGCAAGGTTCTTAAATGTGAAACAAAGTACTATACGATTGACAAGAATGGCCACGAGGATAACGTTAGCATTGACCGCCTCAAAACAGCCTACCTAGAAGGTACACCTTTTGCTGCAACACTCGCAAAATGTGACATGAACGAAGTCATTATGCCTCAAGCAATGACTAACACGCAAGTAAAGTATCAAAGAGCTTCATAACGCCGAAAGGTACGCGTTTTGGTAGAAAAGTACTATTTCCAGAACACCTAACGAATACTATGTCTACTAATTTCCTTCCGATTCCCACTACCCACGTACGTGTAACAAATTTTTGTTGTTGTCTTAAAATAAATAATAACAAAGAAAAAATCAAAATCGAAAAACCCATTATTATTATTATTGATTTAAAAAAAATTTTACTGTGTGCATTCTATAAATTTTCGTGTCAAAAAAGCGTTTCATTATTTACTGTCAGTGTTCAACACGTTTTTATAGATGCATTAAGTTAACAATTATTTTTTTTGTATAAAAAGTGCACAGATTTAAACTTTATTTTTTTTGACTTCTAGGTCGTCTGGAAACAAACAGAAGGACGTGAAAGGAACAAGGATTTATTATGTAAAGTTATTTTATGCAACGACACCATAGTGTAAGGACTGACTTCCAGAAGCTGCACAACATCGCAAGCTATCGAAGGAACATTAACCAATGTCTGACGCATCGGTTTTTATCCTTTGGCTGGTACATCTTAGGGTCCTCACAAACCCACTAGGGGGGGGTGAGCTGTAGCGGTAAATAATACCCAATATAAATAGTTGCATAGGCCCTCAAAATTGATGCTGACCATGTTTGTTTAAGCAGACACTACTAGTTGAAGGCGCGCGGTCACGCATCACCACCAGATCACTACTCAAACCACCGTCGGTAGCATCTCTCTCTAGTTTGCTAGCCTAGACGTTGCTATCTCATTACAGCTCTGTATACGATCAAATATAATTTCGCTTCCATCCATCAGTGCTTTCTGATTTCTCATTCGTAAGAGTGGGTCCATTCGATAGAAGTGGCTTTGGTTATACGACAAACGCAACTTGGTCATATATCTGGGTACACTTCAAGAGTAATGAGAATGAAATGAAATTGTATTCTAAAATATTCAATTTTTTTCTTATCATGTTCACGCAGCATAACTCTAATGAGCATCCAAAACGGACGACGATACTCGTGATAGAGTTAGGTATCGTGCCAACCCTACAGGTGCATAGCATGATAAACCTCATTTTCATCATTGTAGACCAGAAAGATAGGCACATTTCTGAATTTTAGTGGTAAGGCCCACTAGAAATCCATTTTTAGTGAGCAACAAGCCCGAGTGTTAATAAAAATTATTGCCCCAGGCTACAAATCTTTATTACGAGAAAAGATGAGTCTACGACTAAACTCTCGATAACGATCCATATATATATATATATATATATATATATATATAAACTCTGTCAGAAGCTCTTCTAGGATTACTGCTAATTCTAAGTCCGGATAAAGTAAAAAGGTTGAAAAGAGTTACCAATCTTATCCTGTAGAAAACAACTATACTAAAATAATACTAACCAGTAAAAGTAATAAATCATTAAACTATGCTGTACGAGTTAAGTGGTCTTTATTTCGAAGAGTCATCGTTGTTTCCTAGCCATGCAAAAGACAATATTCCACGTACATAGAGAGTTGGATTGGTGCAGCCGAAAAAGCACGAAAAGTGCTTATAGAGTGAAAATCTCATAGACCGAGGATCATCACTACATTCTTCGCGACAAAAAGAAGGGGACCACGATGAATATCACCCAGTATTATGCGCGTCCACCAACGACAACGAAGATGATAAACATCAATTTAATGGGAGGCTGCAGTCAATCGTGGAAAAATGATTAGGTAAGGACTCAAAGTGAAACGCTAAGTTTGGGATGGACAACAAAGGATATGAAGACAACATGGGATGACAGTGACCGGAAGAAACGAACGACATTGGTGAAATTCATGAACCCATATGCTTTTAAAGAATAGATTATTCGCGACATCATATTCTATTACAAACGTACACAAAGCCATATGGGTTTCACTAGACCAAACTACCATGAACCGAATCGAACACATTTACATCAATTGCAAGTTCAAAAGGGCTATGGAAGACATAAAAGCAAAAAGAGAAAATAATATAGCACCAGATCACCACCTGGTAGTAAATGAAATGAAAACAAATCAATAGAAGCACTGAACAATTGAAGCAGCGGTATAACGAAAGTGCAATCTAGCCTTTCTTAGGGGTACTAGCAAACTGATCGAACTCAAGGCAACCCTCGATAATAAGTTGTAGGCCTTCACGATCTACCGAAGGAAAGAACTTGTAGTGTCTTTTTAGTGTGTAAATTACTCTAATTGCCACAAGGTCGCTTTTGTAACTACATATGAAGAGTTGGGATATAATAGAATTGAATCTTCCTAGTGCTCCGTTCGTGTCTTCTTGATTTTGGCTTGAAATGAGTAGTCAGTTGTCGAGTTGTTAGTCATGGTTGCAATTATCAGTTGGCGTACACAAATCTGCAGATTGGAGTTGCAGTTAGTTCTCCGCGTATAACGTAGGCATTTAATTTGTTATATCATCCTGAACAGACGGTCCCCAATGAACTCACTGATCATCAAAGCCATATCTATAGACTTACCTTTAAATGTTACCCCCACTAATAATTGTCAAATTTAGCACAACCATTCAACAAATGAAGAGGAGCAAATCAGCAGGGCCAGACAATATGTACAATGAAGCAATAAATCACGTATAGAAATAACTGGAAAGAAGCTTTATGTTTTCTGCAGAAGGATTTAGAAAGAAGAACAAGTACCAACAGACTGGAAAGCAGGAGACCTCATGAAGATACCAAAGAAATGTGATCTTTGCAAGTGTATAAACCATAAGAGCAGTACTTCATTTTCAGTACCAGGAAATGAATTCAGCAGAATGTTGTTAAACCAAATGAAAGGTCCAGTAGTCACCTAACTTTGAGATAAATAAGCCGGACTTCTCTGGGTTGATCACCTACTGACCAAATCAAGGGACAATAGATCATTGTTGAGTAATCAATTAAATTGAACTTTACATCAATATCCTTGACTATAATAAAGTACTTGACAGTACGGACAGGCAAATATAATTGAACCATCTTCGACACTATGGTGTACACAACAGCATAGTCAATATTATATGGAAATCTTACAACGGACTACACTGTGAATTCGTGAACGGAAGGCAGCTTACAGACTCATTTAAAGTCACCAAACTGCATCTCAAAACAACTCCTAACTTTGAAAGAAGAGGCTAGGATATGTTTGTAGAAATAGCTCTCGTGAGGCGACCAGAAAACTATATACGACACCTACTATGTGAACTACAGATGTTGGATCATTACTTACTTACTTACTAACGCCTGTTACCCCTCACAGAAGAGCATAAGCCGTTCACCAGTATTCTCCATTCAACTCTGTCCTGAGCAATCCTTTCCACCTGTTTCCAGTTAACGTTCATCCTTTTAATGTCTGCTTCCAGTTCTCGATGCAGAGTGTTCCTTGGCCTTTCTCTTTTCCGTTTTCCAACAGGGTTACAATTTAGTGCTTGTTTCGTGATGCAGTCTGATGATTTCCGTAATGTATGTCCTATCCATTTCCAACGTCGTTTCCTGATTTCCTCTTCAGCTAGAACTTGGTTTGTTCTTTTCCATAGTGGGCTGTTACTGATGGTTTACGGCCAACAAACATTCAGTATCTTGTGTTGACAGTTATTTATAAATACCTGTTTCCTTCTGAGGGTGTTTGATGTAGTTTTCCACGTTTCAGCTCCATACAGAAGAACTGTCTTGACGTTCGAATTGAAGAGTATGACTTTGAGATTGGTTGACAGTTGTTTTGAGTCCCATAAGTTCTTCAACTGTAGGAATGCTGCCCTTGCTTTGCTGATCCTTGCCCTTTACATCTGCATCGGATCCTACTTGTTCATCGTTGATGCTTCCCAGGTAAGCATAGGTATCCACTTGTTCCAGAGTTTCTCCATCAAGTTCAATTGGGTTGCTACTCTTTGTGTTGAATTTGAGGATCTTGCTCTTTCCCTTATGTATGTTCAGGCTTATTGATGCTTAGGTTGCTGCTACGTTGGTTGTCTTCACTTGTATTTGTTGGTGTGTATGGGATAGAAGTGCTAGATCATCCACGAAGTTCAAATCATCGAGTTGCATCCTACTTGTCCATTGTATTCCATGCTTCCCCTTAGATGTGGAGGTATTTATGATCCAATCAACCACTAGAAGGAAGAGGAAAGGCGAGAATAGCCAGCCTTGTCTGACACTGGTCCTCACTGGGAATGCGTATGTCAGCTGTCCTCCATGTACAATTTTACACTGAAGTCCATCATAAGGATTCCGGATGATGTTGATGAATTTCTCTGTTACACCGTAGTGTCGGAGAAATTTCCGTAGTGATCCCCTGTATACTCTGTCAAACGCCTTTTCATAATCAATGAAGTTGATGTACAGTGAAAAATTCCATGTAATTGATTGTTCGACGATGATCCGTAGTGTTGCGATTTGGTCTGTGCACGACCGATTCTTATGAAAACCAGCCTGTTGGTCTCGAAGTTGAGCATCCACTGATGTTGGATCATTGTTTTACTAGATTTATCGAAATTATGCTGCTTTCCTAGTCGTTTTAGTAAATCATTATGTGCGTGTAATCTGTCACCTTCCTTAAAAAACCTTCGACGCATAACAAAGTCTCACATCGACTCAACGAAATTATTGATCACCAAATTAAGGTCTGCTGCCAGTGCTTTTAATAAAGTTGTTGATGACTTAAATATCGTATGTCGAATAAAATTCATGAATTTTGTCCATGATCTCCAACTGAAAATATGCACAAATTTCTACAAAACCCTTACGAAGACTCTGGTAAAAGAAAAACTATGTGAAGGTTTCCCGGAAAATCCCGAAAATTTCGTGCATAATTTGTCAAGTGTTAAACTGAATCGTACAGAATATGAAGCTTTATCACTTGGATTTCAATTTCATCTTCCGAAGAGAAATATTGACAGAATAAATACTGAGGCACAATTTGAAAACATGTTTGATCAACTGAAAGAATTATATCCAACAAATGAAGATAACAAATGTTGGTTCAAATCCAAATTAGTTGACATTGCAAACCAATACCTCACATCACCGACCATGGAGTCGAGAATCATGTCCAAAGAACATCAGAAAGCTTTGCAGAATTTACAAAAGAATGACCAATTAATGATATTACGTCCAGATAAAGGCGCTGGTGTTGTCCTGATGAACACACCTGACTACATTGCCAAGATGAAGACTATCTTAAGTGACCAAGCAAGATTCAAAGCTGATAAGTTAAACAAAGACTTGACGGATTCCACAGAGAAACGAATTACCAATCTACTGATGGAACTTCTAAAGAAGAAACTAATTGATAACAAGACGTATAGTAATTTGAAACCTAAAGGATCTCAATTGCCGTACATGTATGGTCTACCAAAATTGCATAAACAAAACACCACACTTAGGCCTATAATGTCAATGAAAAATTCACCTCATCATAAGGTGGCTCGATTGTTAGCATAGAAGCTTGACCCTATCCATCAACGTCTGTCTATGTTTTCCCTGAAAGACTCCTTTCATTCCGTTGAAATATTGTATAAAATTGACATTTTTGACAAGACTTTGGTTTCCTTTGATGTAACATCCTTATTTACCAATATACTACTCCTTGAAACCATTGACATTATATGCCAACCTTCTGACCTACTTCCTCTACCAGTGATTGAATTGAAACGACTATTAATTTTGTGCACAAAGGACATCCAGTTCCGATTCGATAATAAGATATATCGCCAAACTGATAGTGTTGCAATGGGTAGTCCATTAGGTCCTATCCTAGCAGACATTTTATTGGCCAATCTTGAAAACACAAAACTAGAAACGGGGATTGAGGAAATGACGCATTATTCAATGTACGTGGATGATACCTTCATTGTATGTAATAATGAACAACATGCTAACTACTTACTGAAAATTTTCAATCAAGCACATAAAGATATTCACTTTACCATGCAGTTAGAAAAAGACAATAAATTTGATTTCCTGGTTATTGCCATACAACGTCGAGGAGAAGGTTCAGTGCAACGGTCGATCTACAGAAAAACGACGTGGAATGGATTATTCTTGAATTTTAACAGCTTCTGTCCAATCCATCACAAAATGGCATTACGGAAAACATTGTTTCTCAGAGCCAAAAATATATGTACTTCAGATATGATAGATTCAGAACTCACTAACATTAAACAGTATCTTAAAATAAATGGCTATCCGGAAAAATTCATTGACAAATACAGTGAACAAAAGCCTGATAAATCAAATGAAATTACAGTCCATAAAAAGTCTATTTTCATTCAACTCGATTTTAAAGGTGACGATATTGTTGAAACAGTCAGAAGAAGAGTTAATTCAGCTTTAAAGAGAATTTACTATTCTGCACAATTGGTTATGTCGTACATAACAACATGTTCACTGAAACAATCAAAAATAGACAGGTATCCATCTTATGTTACCGCCAACTGTCTGTGTAAATTTACGTGTCTCTGCAGTAGCAGTTACATTAGCCTAACAGAAAGAAGGGCCTACCTACGATTTAATGAACATGTCCTGAAAAATCTACGACTCACAGGAACAAAGACATTTAAAGCGCAATCGCTAAGCATCTAACTGATACAGGACACCAAATTGATATTAATGAATCATTTAATGTGTTCAATAGACAAAAAACTTCGAATCTTCTCGAATATGCCGAAGCGATTGCCATTAAAAGATTGAAAGCAAACTTATGTGTTCAAAAAGAAACTGTTATAAGCCTTTATTTACCCTGGTAACTTAACTTTTGCGTTATTGTTTTCATAGTTATTATTCTCTCGCTAAGTTTCTTTTGATAGGTCTTCTCTTTTGATCAGACTTAACAATTCCTTTTTTTGGTTACATCATCGTTTTTTAGATGGTTAAGTTCAACTTTCATTTTTAATTAGATCATTTTAAGTTTAACAACTGAACTTAATTCACATCATTCTCAAATATTTCCAACCACCTCTTATTGTGTAATCAAGTGACCTCTGATCTATATTTTGCCTTCTGGTACCTTCTCTTGGATCGTATATATATTCACATCATTTTCTCCAACACTTTAAGCCATGTTCACATGTTTATGTTCAACTAACTCCATCCGTTCTCATGAGTATGTTAAAACTTGTTTCAAATATTAATCTTGTAAAATATTATTCTAGGTTGTATGCTGTAGCTGATGAGAAACCAACGAAATAAAATGAATCGTCATCTTATTCTGCACAAATATTTGTTCTTGCTCTCATGAAATATAAGTCATATGTACTTTTAATTTTGATACATCGATTAACTTAACGAACGTATACGGTAGACTGGATGCATGCAAATAGGAAAGTCGATACAAAAAATTAGACAAGAATGTATTTTGAAACCAAAGTAATCCAACAAGTGATCAAGATGTAAAACACACAGAGTAGGAGAATGTTTAATCACAACGTGAACATGGTTACATTAAGAAATGCACAATTTTAAAATTGATATGTTCATGGGGATAATCTAAACTTTCACAGATAAAGTTGACGAATGCTTCACGAGGGGTAACAGGCATTGGTTGATTAATGTATATGCATTATTTTATCATTTAAACTTGTCATGATGCATTAACAGTTTGTAGAAGTTGCCCGCAGTTTTATGCTGCACAAGAAATAACTAAAGGTTAGTTATAATAAACCAGTAGAATAACTTAATTTGATAGAATTTATGTATAATGTCTCCTAAATGCATTATGCTTTACTAAAGAGGATGGTAGTAAATCTAAATCAACTCCAGCAGTAAAGGATTACTGACAAAACTCGATAGTGCCTGCTGGATAAAAGCCAACGGTGGAAATACATAGAACTACACTGGTACTCACCAATGATGTGCAACCGTACTCTAAAGGAAATGTATGCACCACGAGATTGTGGTCCATATTTTTTGTGTAACAGATAGAAAATCTAACTTTGGGCTGGTTAGAAGGCGAGTGCTAATATAAAAGTCGATCACCTACTGAACAAAATTCAGTTGAAGCAATAGTCACTTTTGATCAAAACTGTCGCTAAGTTTGTACTGTGATTACTAGGCGAAGCGACGTGTCTATAGCTGCATATAGTGTCTACTCAATAGTAACATTTTAACTTCAGTAAGATGAACTATATTCGTCAAGAATTATTAAAATGTAACTTCATACTAATGAAAAACTAAGCAGGATTTCGCGCACACTGTTCTAAAAACAGTAAGGAATCATTTAGTAACATTTTTCCTGACTTTGTACAGCTGGAATAACAACCCTATTTACATTGAAGTAAAGATCAGGAAAGATTTTTAAACAGTGCATTTTAAACACCCGTACATCTGATTATGGCTACCATTGACTTCATATATACACTTTGAGAACAAGCACGATACAAATAATTGTGTTTTCTGGATTGTCTCGTTAAAACGTATAGGCAACCGGAGCAGATCTTCGGCGCCTAGAGCTATTATCCTAAAGACGTTTGAGACATCCTTAGAACAAGTACCCATAAGAATTGAAGGTCCCCTTAATAAGCTTTCTTGAATATGATAAAGGTGCCAATCAATTAAAACATGGGATGAAAGATATGATTCCAAAACTCAAGATGAAATTGGAGACGATGAGTAAATTCAGTTATCTGTTGTAATTAACTCTGACTAACATATCTAACCACTAATCGTGATAATCACCTGGACCCCTTAAACAGGTAGCCTACATCTACCAACATGGATCAGGTTAACAGCCAGTGACTTTATGGTCTCATAAATTTAGTTGACTGCCTGTACCCTTCATAAGTAAATAAACAGATACATTTTAAAATTTTGTACAGGTTTCATGTCAGTTTACAGATATGGTCATAATGATATGAAAGAAATGTTTAGAATAAACACATGGGTTGCGAACTTCACAAGCAGAAATAAAGTTTACAATATACGATAGTGTTTTAATGACGATAATAGTAATTGTTTAAAAATTGTCGTGTTGCATAGTACGAGCTTATGGCGGTAATTATCGAGCAGCTGTAAGATGGTGTAATATGGCATATTAGAATATTGTATTACGACAGCGAATAAGCCCTTCGCGTTGGAGTGTGAACGTCATTTGGATTTGAAGAGGTTAAGATCGTCCCTTGAACATATCGACTTTTACAATGTACATTACCTTGTGTATGCATATTCGATTTATGCTTAAACTCCCTCTCGCTTCTAAGCTTTCGAACTTTTAATGCTTGTTTGATTATTTAAGGTTCAAATACATTCGAATTTACTTCGCCGTATCAATTTCTGTTTAAGTACATCCGGGTAGCGGTATTTGTGAATGAAGTTAACTGATATACGGAACTCATGTGCACGTATGATTTGTTTAATTGATCCTAACCCAATCACAACTCCAACAATCTACTCCTACGGCAATCAATTCAACAAGCCGAGATAACAGGTTATTACCAATGTTTAATATTTTTCACTTTAACCTCATTCAATGCAGATTCTGAAATTGATTAACCATTTTTACCCAGTACCTCTATCTAACTTTAGAATGTACTAACTGTAGCTTCAAAAAATACTTTTAATCGTAAAGTAAAACAAACTGAACTTCTGCATAGCATACTCATAATTTAATTGGCCAGCGGGAATATCAACATCAAAATAAGTGATATAAGTTGGCAAGAGATTTTTAAATCGGTGCTGAGTTTTCATTAGATATCAGCTTTACTAGAAGTGATGAGACTTTTTAGGATAGATGAAGTAGTCAACGCTCGCAACTATTTCACTCCATAAAGATTATAGTACCGATTTTAATGTAGATGCAGTCTTAAAGTAGTAAAGCTAATTTAAAGTTGAAGATCTTCAGATCACACTAAACAGTTAATAGAAAAATGTTATTTCTGAAATTATCATTAGATTTGTAAAAATACAAAGTAACATGAACAGTTTGATGAAGTTACCTTTACATTGATGAATAAATACACCTTAGTTACAGGAGTTTAAGCAAATAATCTAACTTTCGAATAAATATCTAGTAAATTTTTCATTGTTTTTATTTAAAATAAATTAAAATCAAGTAACCATGTAAACAAGTAAGTCAAATACCAATGTAAAGATTTGAATATAAAATTAAATAATTAGATTATAACAAAGAAATTCTCGATTACGTAATACACGATAAATTGACAATTATTTACTAAAGATAGAAACAGAATGAGTAAAGCAAGAATAATGTAAAACAAAAAAAGAAAAGCATAAAATATTCTTGTTTTATTAAACTTGAATAATAAAAACTATTTGCGGAAGTTTAAAAATTGAAAACATTTAAAAAGAGAAGAAACAGTATCAACTTTGAAACGAAGAAAGAAAGAAGGAATCATTTTAAAGTGCATGTACAGTTTTTATCCAACGGTTAAAACAAACAAATGAATCTTGATAAAACAACAAGTCATCTAAGTTTAAATTAAAACAATAAAACTGTAGACAACAGTAAGGAAAAGAATCATTTAAGAACTCTTGTTATTGATCAAAATTTGTTGTTGAATAAGTGTCTTCCAGACAAGTTTAATTTCTAATGTTGAACAAACAAATTTAATAGTTGTTCCATTTACAAGAATCAACATGAAGGATAAAGCTGAAATAGAATTGATAAAATAATGAAGAATCTAGTAATATGAATAAAATAAATATGTTAGTTAGGAAATCTTCTTTTATGGTATAACACATTACATTGGTTACTTAGTAACTGGATCAGTCAGTATTCAATCTATAGGTTAAGTGAATAGTTTATAAGATTCGAAATTTTGTTTAACTTAAATGGTCATCACATGTATTAGGTATATTACAAATTAAACAACTGCCTACATATAATCGCTGTTGGCTTAACTATAAGTAAGATGGAAGACATGAGCAAGCTAACAAAACATAGCATTAGTCTTCAAATGATTGATTATTCGTGAGCTAAATTACTTGATATCAAGTAACAGGTTGATGGAACCGGGAAACCAGAAATCAAAAATATTTGCGCCATAGAAGAAGGGAATATAATCAAAAGACTAAAAAAATATGAAAATGGTAAGTGCAGCTTGTAAGAATATTGTTTGGTTAAGAATTCCCCTAATTTTGTAAGGAATGTAAAATGATAAACCACAGTAGGATCAGTACTGCCTTCTTTTCTGAGTATTATCTGGTAAGATCTCGGGGCTAAGAAATCGGACAGCCTTTATGATCCCAGTCAGGAAGTCATGTGGAAATTAAAAAACCCAGTCTTACAAAGCCTTTCTTTCATAATAACTAACCTTGTCAAGAAGTTCTATTATTGACAAATAATGCACTACATGGAAGCCTCGACGATGAAATTCTTAGAATATACCGAAGTCACCGAAGGTAGTGCTTCAAGATGATGATATCGATTGAACTGTTATCACGCAGCCGAACCTCAATGTTGCTTTAGTGTTATTACCACTGGGGGATACAACAATCTTCGAACACAGAAAGTTCTCAGAGACAAGGTTTCTAAGTGAAGAAAGTTGTACCTATAAAGCCGACCTTTTAAAATTAGATTCACATTATAATGACACCATGTTGGAAAAATCTTCCCTGGTTCCTTTTAACATAGACTATTATTATCTGTCATGCCAACACCAGCATTCAGAAAACAACCTAGACAGAAAACTTTTCGACTACGTTTAATGGCTCACCACAATGAATTAATGCAGGTACGAACTCTTGCTAGTCTTGCAGAAGAACTTATAGTTGGTAAGGTCCGAAGTATGAGCCATACTTATCAATACTAGTTTTTAACTTCTTAATTTCAATATGAATAGCTCAAGCATTAACTCAAAATACGACAATATTATTCGCATACTCAGAGTGGGAAATGATTTGTTCAGGTAACAGATTCATGTCACCACTAGCACTCATTTCTTTCAGAGCTAAATTACCATCAACAATATTATGGAGTCTGCTCTGAATAAGGTAGGTGAAGGTGATATTGAACGAAGTGGTTTGCGGTTCAAACTAACAACAAATCAACTGCAGAATATCATGAGCTGTAACCAGTATATGCGTAAAAATTGAAATCTGACACAATCTTATTATAAGTAAAATCAAATAAAGTAATTGGTAACTCTTCAGTTTATTTTAAAAATATTGAATATTTCACAAACTAACCTGATATTTCATAATCTTGAAAGCTGATTGAAGTAAAAAGTATCGGTTCATACGCTAAACATGATGGTCGACAAGTGTCAAGAACATCATTTTCCGATACAACTAATAGAATTGCATCATTTAATAGATAAGCAAAAACCTGTAGAATTAAAAATACAAAATGCATACATAAATTACTACGAAAACAAGAGGGGATAAAAGTGTCATTGGTTACTTGAATATCTGTTCATAACATAATTCAATAGTCTCTCAGTTCATTATTCTATCAAGACTCAAAGTGAAACAGATCATTCAGAAATTGAATTAATGCATGCATGACTTACTGATACTCTATCAAATAAATAACGTCAACGAAATTACTGTAAACTTTATATACCTTAAATTTGAACTCTTGTACACTAAACTTCATGGTCATGATATGGATCTCAGAAGTACTTTTCTTAAGCCTTGAATATAACACAAAAACTAGAAAGTACAGAGAATCCTTTATTTATAAGATTTGTTTGCATTATAATGGGCATGACATTGAGACTGCAGAAAATTCGGTATCGAAATCAATAACTGCTTCAACACAGTCACAGAAACTTAATCTTTAGTTTCCTAGGTAACTCTTGAGATATGGTAGAGAATATGAGTTGATTGAACTCTGTAAGAGTTTTGAAAGATCCTGAATACATTTTTTCCGAAAACAATGTTAGGAACAAACAACAGTTATATTTCGCCCTTATTAATTTATTTACTCCTAGACGCACTACACTTCAACTGATCCATTCTGAATGATGAGAACATAACGCTGAATGTATCTAACCGTTTAACACATTTTAAATGTCATTTTATGCTGCCAATCGGTAGGCAGAAATGAATATAAATAAATTTTAGCATCTCGAAGAGGCGAAAAGTGATGGGAACATTTTGTAATGACTTTCGTGAGTTGATTTTTATTTATTCTTGATTAGTTCGGGTTCGTTCTGAAGTGAACGAATTAATTATGAGACTGTAATCATCATTTCGGACAACAGCTTCAGTTCAAACTTCTATCTGAAAGCTTGTTTCTATCAGAAGTTTACGCCGATAAAATCGTGAAGAATGACGATGAAAGGCCCACAATTTACTCATTCAATTCAAAGAACTCAATATAACCGAAACCATCCTTCCGACCTATAAATCTTACCTATAATTCGTGATAAGTTTTGATGAAAGATTATAAACGTATAGCAATAATTAAAAAACAAATTGTAATGAATCATTCAGAGAATTTAACAATTTTTCGATATTTCGAAATACAGAAAACTTGATCATTTGTTTATGCTTACTATTAAATAGTACAAAATATACTTAAAATATCATTAGAATAAGCATTATGGCGTTTGGCCCGAAGCCGACTGAGTTCGAATCCCAGTGTGAACATCAACAATGGAACGAAGTTACATCCAGGAGATGAGCCCCAAATAGGTCGAAACGAGGTGTTCTGGATTCCGCTCTCCAGTCACAATCCAACTTAAAATTGGATAGTATTGAGTAAGGATGATTGCCATAAACACAAGAATATTTAATAGTCTAGGTCAAGATAAGTAAAATCAACTACCACATCAGTTATACATGGTAGTTTGTATGCCTAAAATTAAGTAATATCTTCTCTGTCATAATGAAATCCTGTAACTAATCGACAGAATTAAAGTAAAATAAACTCACTGGACCACGATAAGATGTATCTTCTACAATGAGATCAGGATATTGTTTTGAGCATAAAGTACAAGTGAGGTAACTTTTATAAATGATATGATGATGAATTGAAGACCATTCCAAAGGATTAAATGTCAACAAATCATTTGGATAGGGAAACAAAGGTGGTAAAATATATTTCATAAGTTTTGCTAATTGTGAATTCTCGTAGCCGTTAAGTTTTTGCTGATTCAACACAGAGTTTTCAAATCCAATCGCTGGTGACTGCTTTAGTTTATTTACATTTTGGATATGGGCAGAGGAGGGCGAAGGTGGTGTACATTGGACTGTTTGATAATCGTTTTCAATGGATTGAGAATTTGAAAGATAACTCATATCTTTTAAGACTAAATTGTTGAGATTCACTATGTCTTCAGTAGTAGAATTTGAAAATGGTTGACAAGTAAGTGCATCTGATAAAGCTTTAAAACGAAAACATATGTTATATGTGAATTAAATAGCAATAAGATATGAAATATATCAAGTTTTTCACACCACAGACTGACTACAGTTAAGCACCCACTGACATAAACGAAGCGCTAGATATCTGTTTCATTCTAGAAAGGGAATCTATATTAGTGCATATCCATAACTCAACATAGAAAGCACAAATGATATGCATGTTTTACAACTAGAGGTTAGCCTACAGAATTCTGAGTTAAATTATAAAAGTTTGCCAGTCCAACTTTATTTATTTCAACTCAATGTATGACCACTATTTATTGTTGTTGGTGGTGCGTTTCAGGCTCAGTGTTGTTCAGCTACGTGGAACATATACTGCTAAACGGTCCCACCAAGAAGTAATCGTTGTATATGTTTTGGTACAGACAATGACATATAAGAAAAACAGCCCTACTTGCTCTAAATTGTTCTATAATGTATCAACGTAATAACACATTTATTCAAATAACCTCACAATGATAAATAGAAATAGTTCAAACAGTCCAAGATTACTATTAGTCTAAACAGAATCGATAAACGGGATCAGACAACAAAATATAAATTTGTTCTGATGGAAGGTGGATTGAAGCCAGTCGACAAGAAACCTTCAGAGATGATGATGTATCATTGCAATTATTACTAAAATATATAGAATATTAGTTCATACAAGTTCCGAATGAAGAGTAAGCCCTGATTAAAACATATAATACTAATGTTACGTTTATCACTTATTCTCATATATCAATGATCGTCAACATGAAACATGGAACAAGCATGAGTTGGCTCATATTGACATACCAAATAAGTACGATGAGATGAAATTTACAAGATGAATTGTAAAGTAGTTGCGATATTTTAGCTGTGACAATACTTTAGAAGATTAAATCGTTACAAAATGCTTTGATAAATTTTTTAGAGCTATGTATGAAGAAATAATACAGCTCAACGTTTAGATGAAGATAAAGAGACAAAGCATTCACTTTACCGATATCAATTTGAATTCATCTCATCCAAAGTTTTTAACAGTTATTGGTGGATATCACATGGACCTCGAACCCTTAATCTGATTCTACCAACCTGGATCCACTCTTAGTCTGGAGAACTAGACCGATGGACAAAGCACAGTCGGGAACAGATCAAATGACCGCTCCCTAGCTACCCTCTGTTTAACGACTGTCTCCAAATTTTCTGAGTAGAAAAATGACACATGACTCTCAAATCTAAGTAAGGTTAAAAAGGCTACAAGTAATTTGAAACGCGGTAAAACAGTGGTACCTGATAGATTGACTCCAGATATCTTTAATGATGGAGATCAAGTTTCAGTAGGTAAGTTGACTGATATATTAGCCAAAGTCTCGATACTGAGCGTCAGTCTATTAGACTGGTCTCGATCACTGACCGTTCCAGTTTACAAATAGGGACATAAAAATTTTATAACTTCAAATGAATCACTTGAACTAACATAGTCTCCGCCATCATCCTACGTATATCTGACACTAAGGAAGTATAATTTCCTGGAAAACCAGGTTGGTTTCAAACCTTAACAAGGATGCATTGACCAAATATTCACTCTACTTCAGGTTCTAAAATATAAAAATACTTAACGTCCGACAATAATGGCATTCCTTGAGAATATTCTTAGGCGTCTAGTGTTCGATCATAGATGTCTTTGAAGCATCGCCTATGTTTTCCGAAACCATAGACTTAACAATACATAGGTTAAGAATAGAGTGCTAGAAAATATGGTACATTATCAAAGTAGTGAATTCTTATCAGCTGAGGTGGTTACGATATATGTTACGTATGGTCGGCCACCCCCTCTCCCGACATCGACGAGCATTACTGTTTAGTGTAAGAGTAGGTTGCATAAAAGCTAGGGGTAGCCAAACCAAAACATGATACCAGTCCAAAAAGTCATCGACAATTTGACGACATGGTTGTGGACTGCGAAATGATCACAACCAATCCTTAGAGACTTTGGGTGACATGGATTAAAATTGATAACAGTGGCACAGGTGAATCAATTGCTTGTCATCCTTCAAATTCTAAGTTTCTGAATTCATCATGGTCTACTATTTACTGCATTATATACATATTTCTGAAAATATTATCATTGATTACTAATCTCCACCATCAATACTAACTCTGTTATTACCTCCACTTTTCCGGGATTTGATCCAACAATTTCATCTGTATCTGCTAACTGAGACATGACAACTTGAACAAATATATGCACGTCCTACGTTGTCGTACGCTGAATGGTTGACTCTATTCCTTGACGTGAAAGCAGCTCTTGACCCCACAAATCTGGAAGTTTCGTAGTAGTGTTTTTTATTAAAAATTGTACCTCAAAAGTGCCTAAATCTCATTAAAGCTCTCTTCTAGAGTACGACTGGTCGAGTCAGTGATCATGGTGAGCTGTCGCAAGAATTTTTAGTTTCAATTAGCGCTCGTCAGAGTTGTTCCTTAACTCGCTTCATATTTAATTTCTCAATAGATGTTCTTTTAGACGTCTTACATTTTTATTTAGCTCTTTAGAAGTACATTTTTTTCTAGGTAACCACTCATTGACTCTAATTACGCAGTGATAACGTAGACAGTATGTGGAACCGCCTGAATATTTCGAGTAACAACACAAACAAAATCGGGATGTGTTTTACTCCCTCTAAGTGCAACTAGTTGCTCCAGGACTGGCCTAATTCATCGCCTAGATTTATGACCGGCAATGAAGAAGTTGAGTGCTTTGGTCACTTTAATTATCATGGAAGTCTAATCACTCCTGTTGGGTGGGAAACTTCGGTAGTGACTCAAAAACAAATTCGCTTAGTCAATACCAAATTACGTCACTTTTGGTGCAGGCGTGATATCCGTCTCCCAAAGAAAATATTAGTGTACTGCTCAGCAAACCACTCTGTTTTAACTGATGAAGGAGCAACGTCGGCTATCCAAATAGATTATATATGTAAGATGAAGGTCTCCGATCATAGAAATCTTCATATCACCCATCGTATATCATGGAATGAGTTACACGTTTCAGAATCCGTCAGAGGTGTAAGTGTATTCAGTATCTATCTTTATCTAGATCTTAAGTTCTACGAATCTTTCAAGCACACCTTTATATTATTCTTCCCTATTGTATTCCATACTCATGTTATTCTTGTGAATTTGATCTCATCATGCTAATGTAGTATGACAACTTGGACCTATGGGCATATATTTCAGGTTCTATGTTATTAATGTCTGAGAGACAATATACTTCTACTTCAGCTATCTTTGAACTTCGATTTAAGCTCTGGGTTGGAGTCCGTAATACATATCCTAGTCACCATCCACTTATATTCTTAGACTGTATACTCTAGTTTTAGAACAAATAACATTAAACTGGATGGTCGGCAACTAGATATCCGTGGAAGGTGCATACCTATGACTATACACAAGTCCGTACCTAAAATGTTTAGCTTTTCCATTTAACATGAATTCATTCAATAAACGAATCAGAAAACAACAGTATAATTCTGTCTCATTTACAACTTTTCTCACTGATAACAGACAGTAAGTAAAGAAAACATCATAATTGTATTACTTTTTTACGATAAATGCATTGGTTAAGATGGAAATCAGAAAGATAATGGTCACCTTTAAGTTCATATGATGAGTAATGATAATTCATCTCAACTAGACTATAAAATATTCATAACGAAACAAAGTTATGAACTGAGTACTAATAACCATGACAAATCATCATCTTCGTCACCACCATATTACATAATCAAACCAAAGCCAAAAACAATGTTTAATAAACAATAAAAAGATTTTGTTCACATTACCAAACATTACGTCACACTCATAACCATTCATTTTCAAGTTATATAGTATTATTGATTAGAAGTATTCATTACCAATTACTCCATCGGTACGTTACGCAATGTGCACAAAACAAAGACCTTTTTGTTTAGCTGAATTTACATTACATAATCACCTCTAAATTGGTTGAAGTAAAGTAATTAGAATAATGAAAAGATAATGAGAACCCGGTATCTTAAAATCAACCAAACCATTGTTAATTTAAAGCTGTAAGTCAATCATGTACAACAAGGGACCGGGTTCATCTATGTACCAATCGAGTATCTAGTGCACTACATCATAAATACCAAAGTAGTGTATGTAGTAGTAAAATTGGAGGTAGTATAAAAGACCAGACATAGAGAGAATGATAATTATGTTTAAGGTCTGACAGAAGACCTATTCTGAGCCGTGTTAACTAACGTATTTTACCATTACTAACAACAATCGTTAGGACTCCAAGAAATGAGGGACTTTCAGAGAATAGTTGAAGCAAACAGTTCACTTTAAATATTCATTAAAGAGGAATTCTGAACAACTAGTCCAAGCATACTTTCATCTGCATTAGGCTACCTACTTTGGTATTAAAATAAATCATTATGAGAACTACATCTCAACGTTCAGATATCAGGGTTAAGAATCCTTTTGTAGAGCATATCATCACGTCTGAGCCATAGTCAGTGGAAAAGTAGAGATAAACGGCGAAAATACAATGGTGTATTTCTTTCATTTTGAGTTCTCACAATAGCAGTTTATGGGCGGTAAATCGTATAGTCTCCTTATACTGGTGAGATATAATTAATAGCAAAACTAAGATATTGTATGAGTGTCTCGAAGACACAGGATTTAAGAGATAGTAAGGCCTGATGTCCATTTAGGCATAAGGTTCAACAATCAAGGAATCCAACTGGTATTCTAAACCACGAGTTTGATTACATCAGGGATAGAATTTTGTGAATGTTTCCCATTTGCGATTCGTATGATGTTCAAGTTTAGTGTTAAGTCTTATTGCCCTTATTATTGTTACTACTACTTTTTATATAATTTAAGTAATAAAGACACAACTTTAAACCTTTCGTAGCAAGAATAATCGAAAGACCTTTAACAAATGGCGATTCTCAGCATACTTCGGAGACTGAAACCAGTTAAAATATTGATTGTATACAAACTGTGAATAAAGGAAAATAAATTAATTTTGTGGGAAAAAAAGGTGTATTAAAAGTACATCGAAGTTTACTTTGTATACACTTTTCCAATGCTGGTCGATCTTTATGTTGGTCACTTGTAAATTTTTCAATATTCTTCAAATCACTTAATAAGTATCTTGGTATCTGTAAATGTAAAATAGTAAAGTATTACATGGTGAAATTGACTGAGTAATAATAAAGAACGAAAATGAACATAAAGTTTAAATGGTCAATCATAGAGAAGTTGGCACATACTCATAGTTGTTAAGACATTAGTGTTAAACAAATTCTTAGCATTGTGTTTGCAATATGGCCACCAGTTTACACTACTAAATACTGCTCGGACTGTTTGGACTCAGTAGTCTAGTGGTGTATGCAGTGGCGTATGACATGAAACGGACTGAGTTCGAATCCCACTGTGAACATCAACATTGGGATGCAGGTACATCCAGCTGATGGGTCCCAAATAGGACGGAACACGCCTCCTGGATTCTACTTGCTAGTCACAATACAAATTAAATGATTGCTTGGATTCTTTAGATGTTAAGAGATTGTTGAAAGCAGTTGACGAGAAGAGCAGAACCAATTTTTATGTCAATTGACACTCAACAGTAAAGTGTATTTGTATTTATGAAAGCACTATAGAAGTGGTTTCCGAATTTCAGTCTGATAGACAGATTTCTACCAGTACTGTAGAGAAGATGCAAATAAGCTTATTGGTCAACCACTGAGTCACGTACAACATAGAACATGAGATATGTTCTCAGAGATTCAAGTTGCCATACAACATTAGCATGATGAGATCAAAGTTACAAGATCAACACAAAAGTTTAATTCAACAGGAATGAATGAAACAAACGTAAGTACGAAAGAATAATGGAGCTCAGGATCCAGAAGAACACGAACAATGAATACACTTACGTCACTACGACCAATTCTCAGACATGCCACTCACTGTCTCCAGCCACTCACCGCGATTACCATATTGAATCCAAACACGTAGTCTCCATCTACCCATATGATTTAGACCAACAATCAATCATTTCATGAATTGAAGCGATACTTTAAATCGGCCACCCATAATCTTCTCCCATCCTATTCATACCTCAGCCAACATAACGCAACGATGAAACCAGCTGTCATATATACACACCACATATCCCAAACATCTCAGTCTATGATGATTTACGATCTATTCGATTGATTTACCATGTTTTCCTAGTACTCTGTTCCAACATCACTATTACTTATTCAGTCATTCCATGATATACGATGGGTGATATGAAGATTTCTATGATCGGAGACCTCCATCTTACACGCATAGTCTATTTGCACGCCGATGTTTTTCCTTCATTGGTTAAAACAGAGTGGTTCGCTGAGCAGTACACTAATATCTTCTTGGGGAGACGGGTATCTCACCAATGCTACAAGTGGTGCAAATCAGCAGAAGATATGCAAGCTCCCAGAGAACAGGTTTAGATTTCGTCAGACAATGACCCACTGGGGATGGTGAGACTTAAAAATAAGTGGAGTAGTTATTGTTCAATACCTTGTTATTAATCAGTATAAACATCTCACTTCTATAAAAGATCTATCGCTGCCCACTAGTAGTGTATGTTACTAGGAAGATGAAAAATGTGAGTTCGAATCTTCCACGGACTATCTGTAAATTCAATAATCTTTAGTAAATTAAGCACGAAGGTCAGATCCACGGTTTCCTATGGAATGCTCCAAGATATCTAATATAAGAATATGCAGTTATTTAGAACAAAAAATACATTAACCAAAATATTCATTCAACAGACATACCTCTGATGGTAGTGTGAGAAATAATGATAAGATAGGGACGCCTGGTTCCATAGCTTGATTCTGTGAATTAAATTTTGAAGGTAGTTGAATTTAATAAGAATTATAAAAATGGACATCAATAATAATAATAATAATTCTTACAGTCCATAGCATGAAATAAAGGAGGCTAGACAACTTCTAAGAATTAGGAGCCATTGGGAAGACCTTGCGTCCTAGTACAGGGTTCTTCAGCAATGCATATTCATGTCCTTATAACAGGTGATATTCAAGATATTCAGGATTCAAACCACTGATCTGACACCTATTTCTTAAGTGCATAACGTTCATCAGTTCGCTATATTGCAACCATCGATTTAATGTGAGTGGTGAGTAATAGCCATGCCTTCGACATATATGAAAACATGAACAGCTTCTCACTTGAACAACTTTAATTTCCTCTCAAAATTAGTCATAACATCTTTTTTAATGATTGTCTAGCAATAGTTAGTACTACCATAAGTACTACAATATTTGACAGTCTTTACGAATTCCTAAACCATCTCGTTAATCCTAGAGAGTTGGTGCCTAACAAAATCTCAACCGTATTTAAAAGTCTCGATCAGCTTTCGCTGTCTTAACACACTCAAGGAACAGATAAGATTTACGTCTGCCAATAAGGGAATGAATTTACTGGGCGCCGCTTAGCTCTGTTTTACTATATAGGTTTGAGATTTGATCTTTGAATGTAGAAAACATCTATAAATTACTAGTATTCGATAAAGTTATCCTCGAAAAATTTCTCTCGTTCATTGAGCTTATAGACTTAGTAATGTTGAGGTCAAATGTAAGGTACTAGCGAAAGATGGTAAATTCACCAACAAATCTGTGAGCATTCAGTGAATGAGGTGGTTGAACATAATCAATACATTTCTTAACCACTGTCTACCTATATGTGCAATGGTAACTAACAAATCAGAAGGCTGAAAAGGCTAGGTGGCGCCAAATTAAGACATGGCACCAGTTTGTGAAGTCATCGACTTTGGTATGGACTGTACAAACTTGTTGATTGTGAGACACGTGTATGCTATAACTAACGGTTAAAAACGTTGGGTTAAAGGGTCCATAATCGTTCAGAATTATACAAGCATATTCACTCTTTGCCATTCATCAGATCTTGACCTTCAAAATTATTTAATATCTCTTTCTTTCATAAGTTCATCTTCGTTAAATCATATTGTTAATAACTGGTCTCTTATACTATACTATACTATACTACTATTACTAGTGCACTTACGACTTCAATACTCATGTTTAAGTGCGAGTCTGGATTTAAAACTTTGACTGATATATAAGTGCAGTGAGTTATACATTGTTAATGAGTGACTGAATATTGAACGTTTAAGAATGCATTGAATAAATTAAACAAACCTTAAGGAATAACCTCAGATCTGGATATCGTTTTCTCAATTCATAAATAAATTTTAAACGATCAGGATAAACATTTGTGTAATCCATACATTCACTTAACAAACTGTTCAGTGACAATAATACGATTGTTCCAGGATTATCTAAATGGCCATGAATCGGTGGTGATGATGAATGTAAGGAATAGGATCGACTAGACAACGAATAAGAAGATTCTCTCTCTATCTGTTTACCTTGTTCTGTGTACTCTGAATAAAATTGCTCTCTACCTATACCGTCATTAATATAATAATCATTATTAGTTAATTTACTGTTTTCCCGATGGGATGGTGAGGAATATCCGCTAGCAAAACTTCTTCGTAGTTTAGACAGAAATGAATGTCTTTTTTGTAAACCGCGCGATTGGGGTATATTGTTGTTGTTATTATCTTTCTTAGATGAATCATTTTTGAAACTTAGTGACGACGATATTATTAAAGAGAATGAAGGCCTTGATTTGGTTTTATTACTCTGTTTGATAACAGGATCAGATGTCGATGGTGATGATGAAATATTTGACGAAGTAGCATACGGAAGACATCCATTTTGCAGATTTTGTTTCATTTTGCATGTTTGATAACTAATCTGAATAGATATTTTAAAAGTAAGGAGATACAAAAGATATACTGTTATGACGTTAAGATTAACGAAATTTTAGACATTATGAGAAAACATTTAAAGCTTGATCTAACAGATAAGGAAAGGAATCCAGGAGACGTACAATCTTTTATTTGGAACTCGTTAGCTAGATAAACCTGTATCTCAAATTTGGCGTCCACACTGAGACTCGAATCTAGAGTTGTTCAGTATGATACTGAGTTCAGATAGCTACTAATCTGTTCAAAATTTAAATATGAATACCAATAGGAGGGCGATTCAAACACTTACTAATTAAAATGAAATGGTATGAATACGATAGTCTAGGCCTTGGAAAGGAAGTCGACGCCACCTAGCAAAATGACCTTTACTGCATATTTATATTACTTATCAAGGAGTTCTTATCTATCGACTACACACTGAATAGGTATTTATATGAAAGTAAAAGGACTAAATGCTATATCATAAGCCTAAACCTAGTTGGAAGCAACGGAGAGTCAACGCAGAATAGTTTGAAAATTCTAAATATCAAACACTCAAGCATACAGAATCCAGGATTCTAAAAGAATGAATAGAGCATGAACCTTTTAAGGCCACTGACTATCACTGAACTGCAATAGTAACGTGTTTACAATGTATCGTGAAGTTGACCTATAGGTCAAAGGACAAGTAGTGATCTTATAAGAAAACTAACTCCTTGAGTGATTGTTCTCTGGAAGTACCCAAGTTCATATACTAATCTGCAAACAAATAACTGTAATGTAAATGTCCTGATTAATTTGTACCATTGATTAAGAACGAATTAATCACCTTTCATGGAATAATGAATCAAATGTTAACTTACATCTAGTAGTACAACTTTAATATTATAGTTCGTGATTTATTAAACTAATAAATATACATTAATTGACCATTTAGTAATTACAAATTTAATGTTCGTCTAGTCTTTTAATGCTAACCGAATTCTACTGATCAAATTGTAGTAAAATCATTAGCCTAAGTGATTTGACAAGGTGTTTAATAGCAATTGACAAGAAATCGGCTTCAGCTCAAATAGTTCAATGGTAAGTTTCCTGATAGTTAGACGAAGAGACAGATTCTGAGTCCTCGCTGGAGTATTAGTTGCCTCAAATATACCTTAGCGACAAGTGCCAACTAACTAGAAACTTCTGTCTAGTACGGCTTCCTACCGACTGCTTCATACCATTTAACACCAAAAGTTATGTGTATATCATGAAATACAATAGACATTATAATATCCAGTACAAACCTCAACAATGTTATGAAACAAACGATTCAAATCTTCAACCTGTAAATTAGAGATATTTTGCAAACCTGTGCGATATGCTTTTACGCCATAAATTAGATCATTCGATACATTTATCAGTTTGATTATTAGCGCTTCGATTGCCCGTTGCCTATTCGCTTCATTTAAGCATACATCCTGCCATTTCAGATTTAATAATGGCGGTGCTAGAGTTAACATGCGTGTACGTTGTGTTAAACTTCCATTCTTATTGTTGTCATTATCATTATGCAAAATACCTTCATCAATACAACATTCTTCGCATAACATTACTGAGCCAACAGTAGTTGTAACGCTTTGGGGAAGATAAAAATGATTGTTGGCTTTAGTGGAGAAATCGGTTACTAAATGCTCAGCCGTAGATGAAGTTGTAATATTACAACTGTTATAAGATAAACGGTTAGAAGAGTCGTCATTATGGTTAAATTGGTGTATATTGTTGTTCTTAATGTCAATACACATATTGCGGTTGATTTGAGCCTGTGGATTAGATGAAACTAAAGAGTCTAATTCTTCATTTGAATTTTGTCTGGACGGACAGTATGCTAAAATAGAATAATTAGGAATTATTGAAAACATGGATCCTTAAGAAAGCTAAATTAGACACAATAATGTAGTTGATATTAGCTTTATTAAGTTGGAATAAACTCAATAAAGCATTAGATCTACAAAGAGGTATCATAAAAAGAAAGTTGATTGGGGAATGGTAAGATGATCAAAAGTCGTTAACGTAGAGTGAGGAACGGAGTAGAGATAAGAATTTATAGATTGAGGTTATATACGCGTGTGTAACCCCTACGTATCTCGATGTCAAAGATAACTATCGTAGGAATAGATTGGAAAAAGGCTACGAGAAGCCAGATCAACACACGATATTAATCTGTACAGTCGTTAGCTATGATTCTTAGTTATGATGGTATGTGAGGACTATTTGATCAGAATCTGTGAGTTTTAGTTAAACAATGGTGTTGAGTGGCTTCGAAATGATAACATTATCACCCCTCCCAGACTCACTTACTCCCCAACTTCTTTTACAGCATGAGTTGTACTTTTCATTTATACACACTGCTAAGTAACGTCTTTTAAGAATACAATTCCAAATCTTACTCTATTTTCATTCTAATTGCAAATAGATCATGACGACTTCATTGCTATATATATATATATATATATATATATATATATATATATATATATATATATATATAACTAGTTTAAGATTATTTAATTCAAAAAATAGCCTGAATAAACTTATTTTTTTGTACTCGGTCAAGATTCATCATAGATAAATACCCTTGGAAACTTTTAAGAACCGAGAAACTTCTTCATCCTAGGATAGAACTTCTATGTAATCAAATTAAGCATCTTTAGATTACTCAGCGATTGTCTAACCATCACCAAAACCATAACCGCTAGATTTGAGTTCAACGGTAGGACATCCAGTTGAGACGATTTTTGAACCCTGTTGAAGAATCCCATATTAGGGTGAAACAGAATTCCAGTGTCTTCTGGTTTCCAAAAGTATTTAGTTTGAATTAATTTGTGACAACTTCAAGTAATAAATTACAACTAAACTCCAAAAAACTACCGCAAAGTAGAGTAAATACTGATTGGACTCCATAGGTTTACGAAATTCGTAGTGATAATAATAGTGATACATGACAGGTGTGATTGTCCGGACTCACTGGCCTAGTGGTGAACGTGATGATGTGTGGGACGAATCGAACCAAATTTTAGTGCAGGTGTGAACATCGATATTGGAATTCAGACACATCTAGCTCATGAAAATCAAATAGAACAAAACGTGTCTCCGTTTTCGCCTGCCAGCCACAATCCAACTCAAATGGTAATTTGTTAATCCTGATATCACGAATTGATCTGAACCAGACAACCATTGATCACCTGGAAGCACTGGACAGCTGGTAATACTTTCCTTTTTTCTGTTTTCAAATTATTTTAAAAGTTATTATTGCTGTTTATTCTTCATCTTCTTGATATCTATCAAGTTGGTGATTATCTTCAATATTCCTTCTATTACATCGTAAAGTTTGTTATTTCAACTTGTTACAACTGATACTTCATAACGTTTAACTGCATCAAATAAGTTTGTTATGTGACGCAATACTTCAGTAGGCGACTGAATATAAAGAACTAATAGTAATAATATACGAAAAATGACGTTTATTTTACAAGCATAACTCACATTTTACTTCTTTATCAGAATCTGGTATACAGATATCTAAAATGATGGACTTATTTGGATGACTTTCTGAAGCATCAAATATACACTTCAATACTTCTTTCAAAGTCATTGAACAATTCAATGGTGTATTTCCAATGCCTAAAAGATAAGCTCCAACAGGTAGTCCGACTTGATCAGCCGGTGACTCTTCTTGCACTGAATGAATACGAAAGCACTTACGAGTAGGAAAAAAATCACATCCATTACTACCTATTGTATCTTGAAGAGTAGAAGGTGAATTAAGAGGGGTACTAGCAAATTGTTTAAAATCAAATCCAGTCATTTGATGCGTTACAGTGAAACCATAACCTGACTCTGATTTAGGAATTGTGATCTGTTGTAATTAGAAAATAATAAGATATTATGTGAAAATAATACCGACATCTATCAAATCAATCTAATAAATTCATATTTCAATGAAAGTACTATGTGGCATTAATTAATATAACTCTACAACAACGTTGGTAAGTTCGTTAGCATAATTCAACTAATAGTGAGATTAAAATGATACAATAGAGAGTTTCAAACCCATAACAACAACACATTTTTCTCTGTACTTAGAAATAATTTACTGTTTGGTATCTGACTAGCCTGAAAATCTAAAATACACGTTTCGTACTATTCGATACCAGACAGCCCGATGAACTTGAATTGTGGTGCTGATATTCATATTGGAAAGTCTAATCCAGTATCTAACTCTTTTAACAGCTACAAGTGAAGTTCTTTGTATAATTAAAACTGATTTGTTATTTAATTATTAAATAAACTAACAGTGAACTGCATGTAACCTAAGTAGTTGGACGATTTACAATCTACTGAAAGAAAGGGTCACTTGTAATTATTATTCTGTATACCATGTAATTTAAAGAAGTTTACTCTGACTTCAACTGAGGGATGAACAAACTACTTCTTCTGATGTTGTAGACTTACTGATAACTAAGTTCTATTCACCATCTTACTTGCGGAGAATACAATAAAATTAAATTTAAAAAGTGAGTATACTTGGTAATTATTCAAAAACTTCTTGATTCTTACCAATTACATCAACAAATTGTAAGAGTTCCCAGAAGAAGCACTAAGTAATAATTTGTTGTTTGTATTCCTAACAGGCTGATCTTAGTTGATAATAATTCAAAATTAGAATGCATTTAACAGCCATATCAACTAACCAAGTGTGAAACTCTTTAGTGATGTACATGCACAACGTAAGAAAGGATCATATCGAAGGTCCTCAAATCTTGTGGTGAATGCCTAACCATGTGTACCGATTGGATTACATCAAATTTGTGAGGTTCCCAGTTCAATAAATTTGTGATATGGCGACACGATCATCATGCATAACAGATGTTTCTATGTCATAGCATAATCTCAAATTCTTTGATCTAGGAATCTCACCAATGGATACTGTACTAGTGGTGCACATGATTAAGTATTCATCACGCGACTTGAGGGCTTATGAATTGATTTGTTTTTATGTCGTGGAAGTTCACTGCTGTGTAGTTTCACACTCTGTAGGCTGAAATAACTGTTTAGTGCTTCATTATATCAACTGAGACTCGTCTGAGACAAATGTGAACAATAAAGCCAGTGTTCATGAAACCACAACAACTTAGTAATGAATCATTACAAACCTTTTCCAATTTTTTCACTAGCATCAGTTTATTTTTGTCAAATTTGTCAAGTAGACAATTATCTCTTAATTCTGAATCCATGACTTAACTTCATCTTAGAATTTTTCTTTATTTAGACCGTTATGTAACCCTTTTCTGATTCGTGTGATGCTTAAATTTTCTGAATATTTTTGTGATGTAATACCTGTAAAATTCTCAATAGATTGATATTTTTTTAAACCATTACAAATATGAGTGTACATGTTCACAGGATTTCATCAACAGAAAAACGTTTTCTCCTCTGAGTTGTTTTTATTTACCTTTCAGTAACACAGTAAGCTTCTTTCATGATTTGATAGAATAATGTAGTTAAAAATAATAAAACTCATTAAGGTTAGTTTCCTGTACTCGGCTTCAATCACAATCTAATTGTAAAGGCTAATAATACTGTTCGGCTACTTAAACTGAGGCAGATGGAGAAGAACACAGAATTGTAAACAAGCAGTTTGAATATTTGAACCATTAAGGTGTCATTTATCAGACATAGCTTTGTCCGGTTTAGTTAACTAGCTTGAGATGCTGTACTTGGTTATGTAGCGGTAAATAATACCCAAAATAAATAGTTGCATAGGCTCTCGACATTGATGCCGACCATGTTTATTTTAGCGGACACAACTAGTTGAAGGTGAGCGGTCACGCATCACCACCAGATCACGACTCAAACCACCGTGGGTAGCATCTCTCTCTAGCTTGCCAGCCTAGACGTTACTATCCCATTGAAGCTCTGTTTGTGATCAAATATAATTTCTCTTGCATCCTTCAGTGCCTTCTGATTTCTTCTCATGCGTAAATGTGGGTCCAGTCGATAGAAGTGGCTCCGGTTGTACGACAAGCGTAATTTGGTCATATACCCGGGTACACTTCAATTATGATCGAGTTAGAGCTGGATGATATTTACTTTGGATATTATATAATAATTATAAGAGCTTTATTCAGTATTCTGTTTAGTACAATATGAGTTTCAGCATACAGTGATGCAACAAGTTACCCTTTATCTATGTATACGTTTAAAAAAAATATATTTATAAACAATACACATAATGTCAGATGACTGTTAAATAGGAAGCAGGAGTCTTTACATAACTAGATAACCTACATTTTAAAAGCTCAGATTTCGAATTGGAATGGTCTTTACAACTTTTCCACTGAATAAAACATGTGTTGGATACAAAATAGTGAGGTCACTTTACTTTTCTTTACATGAATGAATTGTAATGTGGTAGCGTCTCGTTCTGCCAGCAGATATACAAGATGAAAGATACGAATGAAGAGGAAGGTTTATATCTAATAGAATAGTACTAGTTAATTGTTTGAAATATTTCAAATGTCTGTCTACATTCGTGTTCCCAATAACATAAAAGTTCTCGCTACACACTAATAACAGCTTTCAATACTGTTCGTAACACCACTTAGTCTTTTTTAAAAAGTCCAAGGGAAAAATAATGGAGAACAGCAGAGAGTAGCAGTTAATATGTAAGAACTGACAAATTGTAGTAATAAGTGTTTAACAATGCCAAAACTACATAGTCTCTTAACATTATATCGCAAGAAAAGTCTTCTCAGATATTAGCAGAACATGTGTGAACACCAAGGCAGATTTGAAGTAAAAGTTATGCCAAGATAAGTGATATTCGATATAGTCTTCACTAGAGAATCGTCAGTTTTGCAAACATCAAGTGAATTTACAAGGGTATTTAGGCCTTTTCAATGTCTTAGACTAAAAGTGACTGTTTGACGTTTAGAAGGATTAAATTGAAGACTATTTTACCTAGACCATCGATCAACATTCGCTATTAAATGATTCATTTTAAGACAAGTTAAGAAGAAAAAGGTATACGAACAGTAGGGTCGTCTGCATCATTAACGGAAGCATTTTTTCCTAGAAGAGGGCAGGTTATACAAGAGAAAATGTGAAATAAAGGATATGAACGATACCTTAAGTTAAACTAACTTCTGTTAATAGATGAATGGATAACTTCTCTTAATACACAGTATATTGTTCTCTTCCAAGGAATTAAGAGTACAGGCAGTTGATTATCTAGCTTTCTATGTTAATATTCTTAAGTTGATTAAGTAATATAAGTCTAGGAACAAAATCAAAGAAGGAAGTATAATCCACAAAATTACTTCAAATATACTTTCGATACTTTTCTAAGCTAAACACTATATTATGATGCAAGACAACTTTTGCATCCAGTGTACTTTTATTGCATCTGTATACACTTTTAATGCAGACTGTAGCTATGTAGAAGTTTTGAGAAAGGGAAAAGTATCTAAACTTAACATTCTCATCAGTGGAAACACTTTTTAGTACTAAGCATTATGTTTAAATTATATATTTTTGTATATTCCAGATTACTTACTAAATAATTGAATACTTACTTTCATTCTCTTAAAACCTGTTAATTGAGGTAAATATAAATTGTTATTTACATTTAAAGAAGATAATGTAGTCAATTTGTTCGTTGGGATTATAACATCAGTTAACTTAGATGGAATTGTTTTCGATTTCAATTTAATTGAATCTAAAGAAGAGATTTTCTGTTGTATTCCCATTTTAGTCAAATGTTTTACTGTATCATCCACTGACATATGACGATGATAACAAACTGTTTGACCAAGTAAATAATACCATTGAGGTTTTAATAAATCATTAGTATTCATTAATGATGGTAAACTAATTGTAGAATGATCAAGTGTACAACATTTTAAATTTGTTTCATATAAATGTGTATTAGAAAACATTGATGCTTTGTAGACATTCATAGAATTATCTCTTGAATGAGAAATTTTAGTGAATTTTTGTTTTAATCTATAAATATCAAATGACATTCCACCAAGAAATATGGCATTTTCATATGTAGATCTATGCAAAAGAAACAATGTACAATATACAATGAAATGATAAAATTAAATAAATTTATAATAAATTGTTATTTTATATCACCTTAGTGACATTCATTTAAAATCATTGGTTAAACTTATTCATTAAAAGGTTAAGTATTGGTTTATCTATGTGAACAATGTAAGTGTATTCACTCAATAGACGATTGTTTAGTGAAGTACTTGTCATTATATAACATAACTGGTACTATGTGTGTGTGTGTATACATATGTACACCTTACAACTATTAACTTTTATGACTATCTAACAGTATTCACTTCGTCATGTACCTACACATATTACAGATTAAGTTGTTCATTGATAATGTAGACCTGATAAAAGTGTGATAAGATGAAGAACAATGAAAGTAAATGTGTAACTGTAAATCTTTAATGACTCATAATCTGTAACTACATAGTTTTATTGCAAAAATTCGTATAATTTGAAGAAAAATGAATCGTTTTCAAAAATTTGTGTACCTTGAAATTAGGATGAATTTGTATATTAACATTGATTTGTTATAAACTGAAACTGGTCAGTCTCTAAGTGGATTCACTCAATATAGCGATTAGTCACTGACCAGCTTCAGTTTATAACAAATCAATGGAAATATAAAGATTCATCTTAATACCAATGTGTAACTGCCTGGACTCAGTAGTCTAGTGATAAACGCAGTGGAATTTGACACGAAACGGACTGAGTTCGAATCCCACTGTAAACATCAACATTAGGATGCAGGTACATCCAACCAACGAGTCCCAAATAACACAAAACAAGTGTCCTGGACTCCACTTGCCAGACATAATCCAACTTAAATAATACTTGTGTATCTTGAAGTTGAAAAAGCTAAAAGTTTCATGTAAATTGTTCCTTTAACAAATTTAAACAAAGTAAGAACCATTACATATCTAGAAGTAAATAAAGGGGATTTCTCCATTCTATTTGTGTTTTGTCCGCATTTTATCATTCACACACGACTATAAAATAAGGCAGTGGCTGATATATCAAAAAAAAAGCATTGGGAATATAATGAATCCAACGTGAAAATATTATTTCGTGCACCAACTCATCCTTATTTTCTTAGTTGTACGAAGTAAATAGCATTAGCCTAATAAATTCTAGAAGATTTAACTTGATACATGCTCTACAAACATGGGAGGTTATTAAAGTAATTACAAATTTTTAAATGAATGATTTTTCTACTATTTAAGCATCGATAATAAAAAGTGGCTTACACAAACAATCCAAAAATACACAAATAGTCATTTTAATGCCGTGATATACTTTGACAGTAGCTGATACTTAATTGTGGTTATCAAGCTTCCCTAAAGTGAAGGCATAATCAAGTTATACTGCTTGACGAAATTATCCCTTTAGATCCTATCATGTCAATCAGGTTTGCATCTGTTCTTGCCTGTAAAGGATACATAAATATTTGTAACTTAATCTCTTAGTAGATTAAGTCACACACATATAAACCGACTTTCGGAGGATTTAGACACTAATCATCATCTAAAAAAACTAATCAAATATATTTTCAAAAATGAGTGGTTAACAAAACTTTTATTAAATAGAAGTTGCTTGTTTTTTTTCGGAATAAATACATTAACGAAATACACAGCTAAAAGCAAGATATTGTGAACTCACTTGGATTGATGTAAGTATAACTCAATGTATAATCGGTCATTATGAGCTACATGAGAAATTTCACTGGAAATTAAAAACATACATCATTTCATTTGAAAGAAATGAATTATGCAATAACTGTGTATCATATATATATATAACTGTATAACAAATTTTGTCTGAATTAAATGACCTGAAATCTATAAAAGTCAATAGTCAGTAACCGTTAGGAAGGTATTTCACTTGATCCTGACGCTACATTCTGTAATAAAATGATAATGAGCACATTGGTTATTCAATCAGTAGCAACGTAGAACTTAGTACATGAGTTCATCATTTCAAGTTGTCATGCCTTAATTAGCAGATAAAGATGAAATTGTTGGATCGAATCCCGGAGTAGTGGAGGTAGTAGCAGAGTTAGTATTGATGGAGACGGTTAGGAATCAAAGATTTTCAAAAATATACATATAATGCAGTAAACAGGAGACTATGATGAAGTCGGAAACTTAAAATTTGAAGGAGGACAAGCAATGGATTCACCTGTGCCACTGTTATCAATTTTAATCCATGTCACCCAAAGTCTCTAAAAATTGGTTGCAATCATTACGTAGATCCAAACCATGTAGTCTTCATCTATCAACAGAGTTTAATCAAATTATCAATGACTTCGTGGACTAGTAACACGCTTTTTGTTTGGCCGCCCCCAGCTTTCTTTCAGCCTACACCTACATCAGACGGTATTGTTCATCGAGGTAGGGGATAATTCACGTTGTAGCCATCTCAGCTGATAATGATTCAAAACATCGTCGATCGATTTGCCATATTTACCAAGTACTCTATTTCTAATCTACGTATTGCTTATTCGGTTGTCCCAGAAATCATGGACAATGCTTCGAAGACATCCAAGATCGAATACTAGAAGCTTATGAATATCCTCTATTTTTAATGGCCATGTTTGGCATTCATAAATTAGAGCTGATCGAAATGCTGCGCAGTAAACGCATTCTGCGGTCGGTAGACGGATGTCTCGCCTACATCACAAATGATGTAAATTGGCAAAATCCAGTCGAGTCTTCTGTATACAAGTCGTGATTTCATCAAACACCAGACCATCAGGACTAGTGAGACATCCAAGATAAGTAAAGTGGTTATACATTCAACTCATTCGCTCGCTATCACAAATTTCGGCGCTAACGTAAGCCAATCTCAAAGCAGCATTTTGCAATTAGATGGAGAGAATTACAACCCAAACAATTATCCCCAAGGTAGTCGAAAAACTCTGCATTTTGTCAGCATCTTCACCTGGTAGTACTATATTTTAAGTCAACAAGTTTATCTCTTGGGAACAGGTAATCCCCAGAGAAGTCGGACGACGAAAAAATATATCAATGATAAAGTTTAAATTAATCACTATTTACCTAATTCTTCTTTTCTGACATTTTGTCCTTTCTTGACACCATATCACTAATGTGTCAGTTATTTACAGCTTTACAATAGAGGTCCTAGAGATTATGCATCTCATTGGCTTAAAACGTTATCCGATGTGCTTCAGAATAGTAAATAGTATAGATCCTGGCATAGTTTTCTATTTAAATTCTAATAATAATGATTTAAAGTTTTCTCATGAACGTAATTTAACATACAGGATACTGTCATTGTGTATCCACTAGATGAACGTGTTTTCCTTCTCGTTGTTAACTCTTCATAATATTATCACGTTATTGGAGTATACTACATAGTGCCCAATCGAACTAGAATTCATATGCTCAGAAAAAATAAATACCTGATAAACTACTGACTAACGTAAAACACTATAGTAATATTTGACAAAACATTAAATCACTTTAGAAACAATAATCCAACTTACAAAGAGAATTTTTCGTTAAAAACAGGTGCTGTGCTATCAGGAACAGATTTAGTGCGTAGTTGATAAGTGTTGCAATGAGGCAAATGCCTTGGTGCTATTCGAATCTGCAAAGAATTAAAATGTTACACTTTAATCTTGTTTAAGATTCTTTTTAAACAATTTGTCACCAAGTTAGACCGTACATATTCATTTAATGTGGTTATCAGAATGGTCTATCATAACGATCTAGTTGAAATACTTGTTCCTTAAATCCAATGATTTCTTACGTATCCTAACTCTATTGATTGATTTCATTTCTCTGCTTACCTAGTCGAGTATTTACCTCATCAACTGATTCTTGTATAAAAGTTAACACAACTTCAATGTTTCAATCCCTTTTATTATAAAGGATATCAGTAATTATTTGATGTTTTCCACTATACAAAATGATGGAAAATATTTGTAAATCTGGAGCTTTCTCGTAGTGATATGTTCTATGAATTGGATGAAAGTTGTAAAATGATAATTGGGAATTTATAAAATCCCACTTCATCATAAAGCATATGATGATACTGTTGACTGGAAATACAATACAAAGTTTATAATTGAACTATCTAGCTCAGAGAACACAGTACTAATAAATAGTTTACTATGTTAAATAATATATTAATATGCACAGCAGAAGTGACCGATGACGGATTTATACATTGTACTGTAGAACAGCTATTAAATATAAACATCATAAATGGCATTATTCTTATACATAAATATTCATTTACAAATGGTTTACAACTTACTTCTACAAACATACAATAACCTTCATCCACAGGTACTTGCAAATAACGAGCTTGAATGACTAAAGAAGGAAATTAACACAATCCAGACGTAATCGAATAGTTATACTCAAGTAATATATACAGAGATTAAAGATTAGTGAGTATAGATAATGAAATAAGAGTACATTAGAATATTTACAAAAATCACTTTTATTATGCAAATTGTAAATACGTCGTTGACTGGGACTACAATCCTGGGTATGTAAATAGCCGATTTTCAACTTCTAGGTTACATATCCTTGATTCACTTCGAATACCTTGAAATGATACTGTGATAAAAATTGTGATACGAAATTAATTATTACAAGTTATAATGAAAGATATTTGGTCATCAACTGCCGAGGGCAATGAATAGGTATTTCGTCCTAATCCAGTATCCCTAAGATTTGTGTACCTATGGCACAACTTGCGATATTCAGGTACAGTGGAAAACACTATACATTACGATTAGATTACCTAATCTAACATCCGTTATTTTGCATATGGGATAATGTTTTTCTAATGCTCATTAATGAAGTATGGCACACTGAACAAATGAATAATCATATTGTATTACGTTCTTTATAACTAACTGACTGACTGATTAGAAGCACACCAAATAAAAACACTCCTTAATACTTAGTCGTTCTTTCTAGTGTAGAACTCTTTATAAGTGCACACCCTGTATTCTGCCCTAGGAGATTCAGGTTGGTGAACGCATAACCCACTCGTTGCAAGTCTGAACTCCATCAGTCACGACTTCGCACTAGCTCTTCAGGATTTTCGTGAAGTTAGTCAGAAGTGAGCTAATTATTGTAATTGAATCAAGATGGTTTGTGAAGATTGGTATTATGTAACGAATTTAACCAACTAAACTTAATATCAATCTCAATAAACCATCTCAATTCAATTCGATCTTCGGACACATTTAAACAAAACACGAATGACAAATATTTTTAGAAGATAATGAATTCATAGCACTTTATGCTTAACGTTTAGCATTCATAATTGGTTCAAAATAGTAACAAAGGACTTTTGAGGAGTCAATTCCAACCACTGATTAGTAAACCTGTTAACAAATAAAACCTACATTGCATTCGTATCATTTTTCGAATCAAAAAGTGGATCAGGGTCACCTGTGCTCATTTAAAATAATTATTAGGTTGTTTACCTCAACAAGATTAACATTTTTTTAAAGGCTACATCAATTATAAAGTCAAAACAAGAGTGTTGTTGTTCCCTTCAAACTGCCTAGGTAACCAAAATAGATTTAGATTTTTATTTCTAAAGACACTGTGATTACTACTCAGTGATTTCAACTCACTTCTCTATTTTACAATAAATGGTTTGTCCTATTACGTAACGAAGTTTCTTAACTATCGATATAATTAAATATAAAAACCAATTTCATGAACTTTAATCTCTGTTACAAGTTGACTCTGTTTACAAGTTCGTTGATCTCCGGTGACAAATCATTCTTTGCAAATGTTATGTTTATATCTTGAACTAAATAAAATTATTCAACTGAAGAGAAAGCAACGGAAATTTATTGTATTCTAAATAGATTTTCGTTTTCGCCTCATTTAAAGTAACAATAGAAAGGTCACAAAATCACAAGGGTGACCTAACTCCCATCTGTCAAAACGATTGTATAAAGTCAGAATATAGATTTGAATTTCATTTCACAAATTACAAACTTTCATTAAACCATGATGATTCATATGATACTGTCCATCACAAACACTGAAGTGGTTTGTTAACTAAACTGAAATAGTATACGAATTGTCTTACATAGACATTAAAAGTATAATCTAATCTGCAAGTTAAAACCCCTGACAGTTCCGACTAATATCACTAGAAAATATATAGAAAGCGTAACTCAAAGTAACTTACCTAGTAAGTATACAGGATTACGTACACAGTTGTAAACTATGCTATTCTATGTGAATGCTAATTATACAACCAAGCTGTCTTAGCTGAAGTAGCTGAAAATGGGTTTTGAACCTACAACACATTGGTTTACCAGAGATTATTTTATCAATTAAGACACTATTCTAAAGCATTGAACCTAGGCTTGATGAAGGTGAAGCTCTAAGAGTAATACAAAAGGATGATTTGAAACTTGCTAGTTAAAATAGATTGAAAGCAAATATAGTACTCATTTAAAGTAAAAACGAAAAATAAAGAGAATGTTATGATTACTAGTGCTTATATATGCCATTTTATGTAATTAATGCATCCTAACTACAATATGAAGATTGTTTAGTTGATAGTAGGTTTCTTCAGTCAAAACCTCATTCAAGTGCTAGTTGTTAATAGAAGTGTCTGAAGAGATTATAGTCAAAAGTGAAATAAGTTTTCACTAATATATTACTGCCGCTTTAGTTTAAGTTTCAAATTAACTTGATTCCTGAGTACAGATGTCTGTAGCTGACATGAATCCATATTCTAACTATGACAGCTAATGAAATTACTCCATTGTCAAAACCTAAGTGGATTTGTAGAGGTTACTGTTATTCCCACCCCTCCCACCACCACCACCACCAACATAATGATATTTGTACTGTATATTTCTTTATTGGCACTTGCATTAAACGTTAGACTATACTGTACGGTTGAATTTTGGCGAGTTGTGCAATTCTCTTGTTGGATTTATACTGTGTTCCAATATAATTCACATAAATTCATCGTTACCAACTTCTGTTATATGCACTTACTCGATCGTTCATGTATGTGTATTAGTCGATTGAATTTACGGTGATCTGTAAATAATTTGAAATTAAATTACTACTGAACATACTACTTTCATAATCCCGTATTAACAACCAATATTGCTTCATATTTCACTATAGGTCCAAATCTATAACCTAGTGGCTAGAATTCGAACCCTTAAGCTCATTAATTTACTAAGAAACCATAAGCAATACATTCATAATCTGTTAAAAAAAGACCTACTGTATGCATGATCATCTATGACAGAGATAATCAGTGAATTGATCTGTACACTGAATGTCACTTTTATACAGATAGGCACTTAACAGGTACCTAACAGACAATCATATTATGATTGATGAGTTTCCCATTTGGACATTAATGGATTGGTGACAGATGTTTACATTAGGTAAAAATATTTTAATAAAATTTCAAGCATTCACAATTATTACTTGACATTTCCCATTATTACCCTAAGGGAGTAATAAAATTTATCATAAGTTAATGCATGTAAAATGAATCAGTTAAGTTTTTGTGAATGCAGACTATCAGATTAATGAGAGTTACGGAACACGACAATTTAAATGTACGTTTACATTTAATCAAGACGTCACTTCAACAGAATGCCTCTTTACTGATCATAGAATCGAACTAGCAAGATGTTGATTAACAGCGCATTTCAAGTAAACAGTAACACGGCATCTATCTCGTAGTCACACTGCTCAATATAACAAGAAAAATATTGTAAAGTGGAGAAATGAATTACGAAAAATTAGAAGATTAATGTGAGGAGTCATCAAACGATGAAGTTTTAAAGCAAGGACACCAAGTCAAAGCATCAGTAATGAGAATACTTCTAAATATAAATTTTATTAGCCCAATAAGTCAGTGATGAGGTAGCCTAAAGCTGTATACATTGTTAACACTAATATCTAGAACTAATTCATTGGTGCTATGCGCTATTATAAACATAATGATGCTGATTTTACACTGCTCATACGGTACATGGATCTGCACACTAACAGATATACACCTCAAGCTGAAACCATTTCATTCAATCCGAATTCACACAGTGATTTATTCGCCATACATATCAAAATACATCTAAATAATAACCATGAACTACGGAAGATGAGACTCACTGATATTTTAGTTCGAATGTATTAGATGTTTAAACACAAAGCAACCTTTAGATGAAATACTATCCAACATCTATGAAATAGTCTTAAAATACTAAGATGGGGAAAATTTATATACACAAACCGAAACAGATCAATCTAAAAGCCATGTTTTACACTTCACTTGAAAACTAACGCTACATAATTTATAAATTCGGCTCTAAATATAAAAAATGATGCGAACCAGTAGTAAAGTCTACAATAAAGTACATGTTTCAAATTAATCTTCCCTATGCAATTAAACTAAGGAAGCTGAGCCTGTGATCAAGTAGTTTTTAAGAATTATTTTAAGTTGGATTGTGACTGGCAAGTGGAATCCAGAACGCGCGTTTTGCCCTATTTGGAACTCGTCAGCTGGATGTACCTGCATCCTAATGTTGATATTTACAGTGGGATTCTAACTCAATCCGTTTCGTGTCAAACACCACCGCGTTCACCACTAGACTACTGATTTAAGACAGTCACACTTACCAGTCACAATCCAACTTAAAAATAATACTTGTGAATAATCGTTATATCGAGGCAATCCACTCAGGATACACATAGCAACGGAGGCTGACCAGTTTCAATCTATAACAAATTAATAGGAATATACAAATTCATCCTAATGGTTTTTAAGAAGTTGTAATGATTGATGAACTGAAATCAACTTTACAAATTCGTATTTGAATTTCGATTGAAATCAACATGGAATACAAAAGTTGCATATCCTCATATGCATGAACCGTTGTGATCTATTTATCTAAACACATAAAATTTTAATACAAATATTCAATGAAAGATGAATGTGCTATACAGTTAGAAAAGTAATATTGTGAAGTAATGAAAGATCGAACATGAACATAATCGAAAAAAGTAACGAAAACAAAGTAATGGAATATATTTTTTGCTAGGAATACAACCTTATTCGGTTCAGAACACCACATAAGGATCTCCGTCGGATCCTATTCTGTACTACATCTGGTAAAATGTCAACCTATTATGAAGAAATACTCGTACAATGAATAAAGTATACTTCAATCTACATGGTACGATTTATTCAACAAGGCAGTTATTAACACCTAACGTAATTATAGTTTAGCTATAAAACCAAGTACATTTATCTAAACCTAGTACATAATTCATATAGAATTTGTACAGTACAATGTAAATTGAAAATGTTCTAACATAATCTTACATTTGTATATTAAGAACATAAACAAATCTCCAATATATACATTTATATGTTTAATAATTAAAGATAAAGCCTACTTAATCAAAAGTAAATTGATACAATGTTGAACAATGTGAGCAACTAGTTCCAGTTTTCAATTGATTAGAACAATGCACAATACATGACAAATCAATAATTCAGATAACCAACTTACCATGTATACGTATACAATGATCTGTAGTGTGTAGTGCAAGTTGTAATTGACCTATAATATATTAGTTAAAAATTAAGGTGAGTTGAATTTTTATGAAAATTAATTATTACAAATAAGTAATTGTATAATAATAATAATAATGGTTGTCTGGTTCAGATCAGTTCGTGATATCAGCATTGACAAATTAAGTATCTCCACAACAACCCCCTTAATTGTAACTAATTATCAGCTCACTAGTGACTGGTTCTTTGAGGTAATTCCTGGAGTTCTACTGTGAAGACGTGACCGGTGGAGTTCAATCGTGTCTGGTGTGAGACAGTAACTCACCGATGACAATGGATGAGGTCGATCAAACGTAACACGAATTGACTGAATTAGAAATATCAACCATTAGGAGCCAGGTCAGTAGTCCAATGGTAAAGCACTCGTCGCGGATTCAGAGGGTCCTGGGTTCGATCACCAACAGGGTCGTGGATGCGCACTGCTGAGGAGTTCCATACTAGGATGAAATAGCTGTCTAGTACTTCCAGGTGACCAATGGTTGTCTGGTTCAGATCAATTCGTGATATCAGCATTGAAAAATATATGATTAATTGATCAACAAATGGATGCTTAAATTCTATATAACGAGCTGATCTTGGTTAGTTAATAATTGTAATCTAGAAAGTATTAGACAAAAGTTTTGTTTCAAAATGATACTCCTAAGTAATGTACACTTACTATTCCATCATTCATCTATGTACAATGATCGTTGATAATACATTGACGTAGTGGTCGGGCTTACATACCGTGATGACCCAGGTGAGCTATACTGCCTGGAATATTTATTAAATAAGGTCCTACCATGGAAAGCAGGTCGGCTGAAGGGCAGTTAAACTAAAAGCAGAAAATATGACATCCGACGACGTAGTCGTAATGCAGGCTGTACAGAGGTGTAACGGCAGATAGATATTTTCTTCAAACAACCGACATAAAAGCGATGTTGCTTTCGCACAAAGGAAGTGTGGTTAGAATAGTTCAATCCTTAAGTACACACCTTACTCAATTAACATCCGTGTCTTAAGGTAAGACGCTAACAAATACGGAGCTACAAGAACTAAAATCTCTCTCAAAAAGATTGTGTATGATCAATTTTGGGTACTGCGGTCACGCTACCAGGTCTCTAAGACAAACACTTACCCAATTTTATTATTATGTACATCAAGTAGAACCCTCAGTCAGTCAGTCAGTTACAACATAGAACTTTGTACATGCGTACATCAGTTCAAGTTGCCATGCCTCAATTAGCAGATAAAGATTAAATTGTCGGACCAAATCCCAAAGTAGGGGAGGTAGTAACACAAGTAGAACCCTACCAGTGTGAGAAGTGATAACTGCCCTCATAATTGTAACAGTACTTGAGATCACCGCCTTCCTCGTTTACTATCCCATCAGTCAGTCTAGCATGCGATCTTGAAATTTTGTAATGAATCCTTAACCCTTAGATCAATCAACAGACTGCTAATCAGTGGTTAATCAGTTTGCCATATATTTGAGTAATCTGATCTGTCGATGTGGTACTGTCTGACATCCTACATGTTTCCTAGCTCTCAATGATTAAGTATTTTGTGAATAAAGTAAAAAAAATTATTTATTTTCAATGTCTAGATACACCTACGATTTCAAAAAGTGAAATAGAAAGCAGAGGCTCCAAATTACGTGACAAACAATAAATATGAATCACAAATTAAATGATTAATAATTCAAATTTTTAATTTTAATAAGTTTTTCTAAAGCCTACTTTTCATTGAAAGTTATCGGTGGGTTACTGCCTTGTCCTGAAATCGACACTATGTAAACGGTGACCTAAACGATTAGAAAATTGATTTTGTAGTTATTGAATACTTGGTTTCTTAATGATCTCACACATCCATTCCAAGTGGGGAGGGCGAAGGGCAATAAAAGTGAGCTTTCTGAAGTCTTCCAGGTTGTACTCGTTTTTCAACTGTCAGATATAGAACATTGAAATAATTATTCAAGGATTATCATTAAGGAGATCCTCCTTGGTTTATACGAGCAAACTAACAAATTCTCGGATCAACAACAGATTCCTATTGAACTTGATCATACATTCTCATGACTATTTCTAAATAGGCTTAACAATAAGGAATCATAAACAACTTGTATGATACTCAATAATTGTTAGTTTATCTACTTACCTTGCCAATATAAACGATCGTAACATTCTGTAATAGCTAAAATACCATTTTGATAATCGATTGGAGCATTTGTTTGATTATCAACTTCATTAATACATAATTTATTACTTAAGGATAATAATGAAAAATCTGAATTCAAAGGTATCATAATTCCATTTATCAAAGTAAATAATAAAAAGAATGAAATTCGAATCCGTCGAAATTAGGCACCACAATAGAAATTAGTAATGGATTAGACATTAAAAGTTTAATCATTTGTATTTGACTGACTCATTGAATGAGGTTAGGAGGGCAAATGAACAGATTGCCAATCAGATTTCAGACATTAACATGATCATTTTAGCCTATGAATGAAATGAAAATTAACACATTAACACATACATACAATCAAATGAGTTCATTCATTTTTTGTAATGATGAATAAATATCTACTTAACATAATAATTTTTTCTCAGTTTGACCTGAATTCATTTCATTTATTATGGTGTTATGTTTATTGGTTGAAGATTTCCTGCTTTAATTAGGTTGTTTTCAATTGTTTGTGATGATTATTTGGATAATACAAGAATTTTGTTTTTCTAATTGAACAGTTGAATTGAGGCAGTTTATTGAGATCAGTTGATTGAATTCCTTATAGATTTATGTTGATAGGGTACCACTGAAAACCAAATGGGACACTAGACAGTCGTTTTGTCCTAGTATGGCATTCATCATTATTACGCGCCTAGATTCTGTCCCAGGAACTTTACGTTGACGAACACCTAACTCCTTAAAAATTGGCCAGCATCCAATGGTAGAATTCCCACTTTCATTGATTTATGATATAGCGCGATATACTTATTTCCACAAATCACTTCAATTCAGTATTAAACCTATTTCTCAAGTCAATTTTTAACAGGAAAATGACTGAAATTATTCAAAATGTTTTCAGAATTCAATAACCCTATTGTAGTCAGCGTTCCATGTGATGTTTTTCACATATTCATTGAGTAAGTACCGTGTAATAGACTGTAATTCTGATTAAATCATTCATTTCAAGCGGTAGCTCTAATTATGCCTGTCGTTTTTATCTGGCATGCTGTGGTCTGTATTAAACTAACATGTTAACGGTAGTTAGTTATATCCAGCTACTAAAATTAAATCGTTATTCGAAATTATCCTCTGATAGACACCAGCCGTCAATCAAATTGTTATAACACAATGAACACAAAACATTGTGAATAATCACAGCACACGAAATTTTAGAGTTTGTTTCAACTGATCAACAAAACTGTTTTTATATTCAGAGGAATAGAGACCATTTTTGACTAATCCCACGTCATCATCCGACATCTGAATATTCCATATTTTAGCTTTGTGTACTGTGTTTCTAAAGTCAACATTTGAAATACCCACTTAGATATTAGAGATAAGTAAGGTTGTACACTTCTTTTATTTGCATTTCAATAGAACAATTGAAGTAACAATACAATTAGACTTTCCTAAAAATGGAGTGACTAAAGAACAGTTATTGATTAACATACCTGTAAATAAAAAACCTTTTCAGCACAAACTTTTTGCCTAGCTTACTTATCAGAATTAAAAGACTGTATTTTTATGGAGGTTATTTAAGCTGGTTAGCGTTTTTCTTAATAAGCTTGTGTTCTACGGGATGGGAATGCTAGCTTCATGCCCAACACTCCTCATTTACCCGGGTTTGGGACCGGCAGTAACTCTAGAAAAGCTAGAGGCTACAGGAGGGTACAGGTATTCATAAACAACTGTCTACGCAATACACTGAATGTCCGTTGGCGGAAAACCATCAGCGACAGCCTACTATGGGAGAGACAAAACCAACTTCCAACCGAAGAGGAAACCAGGAAATGACGTCGGAAATAGATAGGACTCACATCACGGAAATCATCAGACTGAATCACAAGACAAGCACTAACTTGGAATCCTATTGGAAAACGGAAAAGAGGAAGGTCAAAGAACACAGTGTCGAAAATTGGAAGCAGACTTTATAAGGATGGAAACAGCTGGAAAGGATTTCTCAGGACAGAGTTGAATGGCAAATACTGGTGAGCGGCCTATGCTCCTCCTGGAGGGGTAACAAGCGTGAGTAAGTATTTTTATGGAGCTCTGTTGTGTTACGAATTCCTAATCCCTAAAGATAGAATGATTAATTTAATTAAACGAACGAAGTTGTATTGATTTTTTGTAAGCTTCATTTGTACACTTTCATCACATTAATTTGATTTCAATGTGAGTCCTACTCCTGAGTACAGTTTGATAGTATTTCATTGTATTAATTAAATGTTAATGATTTAACTTGATGAATAATCACTGTAAATTAATTGATATAAAAATCGATGTATTTATGTAAATAGATTCGCAGTTCTCTAGTGTTGTCTCATTGGCTTGTGTTCCTTCTTATTTCGGCTTGGGACACAGTGGGCATAAGGCAGACGCGCATTTATCGACTTGACACACTTCATTTGGCATTCGGTCACCCACCAACAAATTTCAAGCAACATAACAGTTGAAATAGTAACAATATTGAATAATCAGATTTTTCTCTTAGTGGTTATTTTGACCAATGTTTGGCTAGGTGTTGTTCTTTACTTCTGTAAATAACTAACTGGTTTCATCAACTTTTGTACATTCTTAAATTCATATTTTTTTAAATGGCTCTTAATTATTACACGTTTCATGGCCTTGTTACTTACTATAGGAACTAAATATCGACACCACATTGTTACATTCATAACCGATTCTTCGTAAATTTTTTAAGTATCTTAAAATTTAAAAATATGTGACACTTGCATTTATGACATTCCTCAGGGGTGTGACATCGATTCACTGATAAGTGTTGGTGAAAATCAACAATTCAATCGTAGTTGACTCTTAACTACTATCAATCAACCATCCACTTATTGAATAGAGTAATTTTTGATATAAACCATCTGCCAGTGTTCAATGTGATCATTGTAAGTTGTAGATCAGGATTTTCGTTAATTTTTTTGTTCATTTAGAGGGTGAGCGGTGTATTTCGGGTATTTGGCATTTACTATATACTTCATCTTAGCAGGAGACGATATGTCAAGCGGAGAACACAAATATGGTGAAAATTAACGCCTGATATGAGATATTCCATCTGTGCAACTCAAGGATTAATTGCGCAACCTAAATTACCCTAAGTGATAGATACAACATAATGAACATTCGAGATATTGAGAATATCCACTCCAGAATTGTTTAATTGCTTATTCTAGTCACTTCTTTACCGGCTATCCCAATGGTCATTTTTTCTACCGAAACGCACCATTTCGGATAAACAATGAAATGCTAGACAAATGCGGCCCATTGAGAAATCAAGTCAATCATTTATATAACGACGTAATTTATTTTCAACCCAACAAAAATGACATAATTGTAACATTCATATCAAGTTAAATTATATGAAGCTAAGCAACTAAACTGCATCAAAATGAAAATCTGTGTTCCTTTATCAAATGAATTTTTCTTTTGTTTCAACTATTCAATCATAAGAAGGATATTCAAAGCTGATTATCCCACCTGAGGCTAAATGATTGGTTATCAAATTACCCTAAACCATTAGAATGGCTTGTCAATATGTTTATTTACATAGGTGTATGCATATTTTTTTTCTATATGAATAAAGTATTTTGGTTACTAACTTACTATGATTTCATGTCATTGCATTAACTTGTACAAATGAGATGAAATATTACACTTAAAGTTGTGTGACGTGTTGCTATGTTGTTGTTTTATTAGAATAATTTTAATACAAACTATTAAATTACAATCTAACTAGTTGATTGATGAAATACTTATTGAATCAGGAGAGTACAATTTTCTTCACTAACTTCCTCCCCAGAAAGTAAATTCGGTGTAAAATACTTATTCAAATGTAATCAGCTTCAATATCAACTCATTATTCACCTAAAGATTCATGTATATGTCTTCAAGGTATATTCGGGGGGAGTGGAGGGTAACTATATTATTGAATTGTTTGAATTAATATTGATAGAACGAGGTTCATATTTGGGAAATAGATCCTGGAAGTTGGACTCTCTGATCATTAAGTAATCGTTCATACTGTTCAATATCCCCCCCCCTACCGATTTAGGGTGTATTCAGGCATTAACATAACCCTAAAATATAATATCTCAATAGAAATACATATATGACGTTCACTTTTCAAGCATTAAGATAATAAGATCAATATAGAAGCATGCTGTCAAATTCATTGACTTAATTTATCACATTTTTTATTAGTATAAGAAAATAAATTTATTAAAAAAATTAGAAACATGATGTAATCGAATACTTTAATGAATGAGATTGAATATTAATAGCCCCGATATGTAGTTTAGTGCTAGGTTTCAGGAGACCAGGGATAGCATTTCGTGAACTCGGACAACTAGCATTAGAGGCGTTAGGTGATAACATTATGCAATAAGGGTTGGTCTCAGGGACAGGAGAGTTATTAAAAGTTGATAGTGAGATTTGATCTTGAACAAGATGATCTTGCATGATGTTAGAGGTATGACAGTTTTAAGGTGTTAGCTTAGTTCTTTAAAAGGCCTTACTGCCGAAGATGGAAATCCCTGGTGTAAGGTGAGATGTGACAGTTTTAGGGTTGACCTTTACTACCTCCTTCTTTCCGTTAAGAAGGAAACATAGCTGCAGATGCTGGTTATTCAAGAGAAACAACATATTGATGTCACACGCCATTGCAGTTAGCAGTATGACTTCGACCTCAAACCCCAGGTTACTGTCTTTAGTCTTATCGCTCTCCAACAAACCTGCCAAGCATGGTAGGTTATAGAGGAACATGCATTCCATCCAATATAGGTCGGTTGGGTCATCCCGATAGGCAACCGCTACCACCACATTGAGATAAAAGCTACGGTCGGTTTACTGAATTGTATTTTATCAAATCTTATCTCTGATCTCTAATTCTCTCTATTAATACTAACTCTGTTACTAATTTCACAACTCTGGGATTTAGTCTGGCGATTTCATGTCTATCTACTAATTGGGGCATTGCAATTCGAATTAATTTGTGTACGTACCATGTTCTACGTTGTAACCGACTGACTAAATAAATAGGCAAAGAAAAACAAGATTCCTGAGATTTTTAGTGAAAGTGGGTGCATCATTTCATCCATAGTCTACTACCAACAATTTTATCTATCAGTCGTATCTCATATACCTTGTTTTCAATTAAGGATGACTAATTAACCATCGGATAACTTCTACACTTAAACGCACTAATCTGGAGACACGGGTTATTATATTAAGTTATATAAATTTCTCCTTAAAGTAAACGTAAATCGAAGACTTCTTTATTCTTAGCACCTTCAGTTGATAATATCAAGCCAAAGAGCTGAAAGACGAGTACATTACAAAAAGTTACAGATTAAAGTTTGGCATAACCCTAATCAGTTCAGTAGTTCAAAATCAAATTTACATCTGTTATATTATCAACATTCCTCAATCCTTTAAACCAATCAACAGTCAAATGAACGCAGTTGCATTACGATTTATTGAAGCTATAGCTCCACCAGAATTCACTTATGCATTCATCTATTTAGTTGAACAAAATGACTCCAGGAATTACAAATCGATAGGCTGTGTATTGCAGAGGTATTAACGATCAACATTTTTAAATGTAATCTCTGTGAACAGAAGAATTATGTTCAATCTTTTATTTTACTGTGACCTTAACTCTCTCATTCCTTAATAATCGATTACTTCCACTCTACTCTTCTTCATGATTATAGTTAATTAGCCACTACTAAAATAATTATTATTCTCCATACCAAATCATCTATCATCTTTTGCACTGACAATTTATTAATTGCGTAATATCGTTTTCAATAACTTGACATATCCACTTAGTTTTGTTCATTGTATAACCCTTTCGTAATTGTTGTTTCTAAGTCATTTATGAAGTGATACCATTTTGCTCCGATTACAAATGTCAAGTTAACTTGTAGTAATTTTGACCGATTTGTTTAGTGGTTCAACTTATACATCTACTTCATAATAAACTATTTCATGTAAAAAAGGTAACTATAAACCACGATTGCACGGCTTTAGTAAACAACATCGTCGAAAAGGAAACTTTTTGTTCGCCGAATACTCCTTTACTTTTCTCTCCTTGATACAATGGGTTTCTTTAGTTCACTGATGTAGTAGACATCAAAGATTTCAATCCGAATCCATTTGTACAAAAAAAACACTTACCATAGTAAATTGAATTATCGCTTCTGCCGTTATTATTGTTATGACCCATCTTCGTATTATTTTTATCAGTATCTTATTATGTAATCTACTACACTTAGCATGTTATTATCTCATCTACCTCTCTCTCTCTCTCTCTCTATATATATATATATATATATATATATATATATATATATATTCATCAAAATGTTTTCGAAGTCATACAAAGACTATTAAATGTGATAAAAGTTACGTAATATGTTGGGATGCAGCTTTTTTCATAAAATTGAGTTGAAATGTGTCCAAAATTGGAAACAAGTCAGTTCAGGGTGAAATGTCAATAAGGAAGTAGTGACGGTCTTCAGAGAAGAATTTTTTGTTTGTTTTGAGTTTAGGGCCAAGGTAAAAGTAATCGATTGAACAAGAACTTTCTGGATAGCATGATACTGGTCTTAGTAGGTATCCAAGTCTTCAGGAACTTGAAAGTCTACCATAATTAGTAGGCTTCTGTTGATTTTAAAAGTGAATTTAAACGAAGAATCTCCTTTTCACTAACTGACTTGTGTTTACAAGATATTTCATAATTGAGTATGTAAATGATCTAATACTACTTCTTAACCACGATGGATTATATTCCTGAACTCTTTTGGATAGAATAAGTTTGTGCCCATCCCAGTTTTCTATCCATTCTGAATGTCGGAAATAAAGTGACTATTAACTCTGCAGAGATATGTGAAGTGTAGTGAATCCCTTGCACATTCTTATGCCAGAAATGGTCTATCTATAGAAACGATCGACAGTTCCAAGCAGTATAACTTAACTGGCTTGGAGTTTGGATTTTATAATGTTAGAAATTCTACGAGATAAATAAAACCCCTTAGTAGCATAGATGATGGAAGAACGGTTAATTTGATTAGATGCGATAGCTCAGCCTTTCCAATACTACTTACCAAGATATTTAATCGCTCTTTAAAAGATGGAACTTTCCTAGATCATGAAAAATCACATATATCATTTTAAGAAAGGATCTAGAGTTAGTGTTGAAAATTACCGTTCGATTAATCACACTTTCGGTTTATCTATAACCATGGAGAAAGTTATAAAAGAGGAAATTTATAATTACCTAGCTAAGCATAGATCAACCATATCTTCCCAGTACGGATTAATGCCTAAAAGGTCTTACGTAAGATGCTCCCTGCCCTTCTTGAATACTTTGACAATATAACAAATAACAGAGACAAGGAAAACTAATTGCCACTTTATACTTCAACTTCACTAGGGTATTTGATAAATTACATCATTCAACTCTCTTATTTAAATTAAGAACCTTCGGGATATTGGGTAAACTGCGTGACTGGATAACTTTATTCTAAATTATGACATCTTACTGGTAAAACTAGGATGATATCTCTCACGTCCTTAAGATATCACTAGTGGTATTTTCCACGGTTCAATCATAGGAACTTTATTGTTTATTATGCATGCTAATAACATATGCCAATACTTTCATAGGGGAAGGGGGAACCTTTATACTTGTTGATAACCCTAAAGATGTCTGTACATTCTACCCAAGTGAAGATCGAAATGTTAGTGATAATACAAAGATCTTAACAAACTAAGTGAATGATGTAATCAATGGTTTCTTCCTCTTAATACACAAAGGTCAGGGTGTTTATAATTCGATGAATCAAACCCACAGATCAATTTACACCTTAACAAGTACGAATTGTATTGACTAAATAGTATCTGTGACTCAGGAGTAAGATTTTCAAATTCCGTATCCCTTACTGAGCAGGCTTTTCGTAAGTCTCAAAGTTATCAGACCTAATGGTTTTATCCATCGTAACTATCATCTTAATGAATCTAAGTGATTCTCTATAAAAGTTATGTTAGACCATTGGTTGAAGTTATGTCCTATTCTATTCAGCTACATGCGTTCCCTAGATCGACAGAAAAGAGAGAAAGTTCAACGGTATTTTGTTAGACTACTTAACTCCTGACCAACCTTAAAAAGACATACACTATACTTAAAAATTAAATATTTGTGGCTCAGAAGGATCAAACTTAAAGTTATACTCTTTAGAATTCTTCACAATGAAACAATAACAAGTTGTAATACACTAACATATACACTCCTAAAAGTACCAAAAATCTCAAGTTATTAAAAATTCTCATTCTTTGTTATACTCTATGCCAAACTGTGGAACTGATTATCACAAATCATACTATTGCCTAAATTCTTCACAAATCTCTACTTAAACCATGTTGGTAACTGTAACTTGCTTAATACAACTTAAATAGACAGAGTCACATTCATTCATGGACCACCCATCTGGTACTTCTAGATTTCAAATGTTGTTTAATCAAGATCAACTAGTGGAACTAAATTCAAATTCACTAATCTCCGCAACACTCGATTACATTTAGAATTCAGATTTTATTTACTCAATACTTCAGAAAGTGTTATTGATATATTTTCTCTTAGATGAGACAACGCGTGGGTTCTTATTGGCTTAGTAAGGTTTGCGATAGGATATAACTAAATTATCAAAGGGATAACCAGTTTCTATGTCTGATTTCCTCGATAGTCTGTACGGTTAGTGTGAATCGTTGTCTCTGATACTTGTACTTCAATCAGGTACCATGAATTGTTCCTTCCCAGCTCACAGCTACTCTAAAAGACTAGACTTGTAGGAAGATTTTATTGTGGAGTAAAAAATATATCTATATCCGACATGACTGGCAAACAACGTTTATATATATCACATTTGAACTTGAATTAATTAATGAAAGTCTATAAATCAATCTTATAGAAAAATCAATACAACTTCTTTCGTTTAATTAGATCGACCATTGTATTTTTGGGGATTTTTAACCGCAAACAGATAACCACATCCCTGATAACCAAATCGTAAACCATTCGATTATTCACAAATTCACAATAAGACACAAGTCATTAATTCATGATTGAACTGAGTGGGCATTATTAGTTCGTCATTTCAGAAAGGTCAGTTTATCCACGAGTAACGATTAGGTTTAGTTATAATACTAGTAATAATAATAGATAATGTTTTTATTAGCCATTCCTCTAGTTTATATAATGTGATGATTGTATTATTTCGTGAAATCATTCATGAAATTTAAACTGTTAAAATTTATTAAATGTTTCCGTTATGTGCAGCACGATAAGATACACTGAGGAAATCACCAAACTGAGTCATAAGACAAACTCTCACTTGGAATCAATAAAGCTAAAAGAAAATAGGAAGACCGAAGTACACATTGTATTGGGAACTGGAAACAGACATGAAAAGAATGAACAGCACCTAAGAGGAACTGAAATGGGAAGTCCAGGACAGACTTGACTGGAAAATTCTGGTAGGCGACTTATGCTTCATGTGGGGTAACAGACATTGATTTATTGATTATATGTAACAATATTTTCCTTAGTTCCTGAGATGAAGGTGAGTCCTATTTATTTGATAAAAGTAAGAAATTATTTGTAAAAATGATAGAATGATAGATTATATAACAAGAAGATAATCAACTGGATTACCATTATTGACATCGAAATTAAAAGATGGACTACCTAGGAAGACCACCTCGTTTTGTATTTATAAATTCAATTGTCGGTGTGGAACAGCTACATCGGCCATTGTTCTAGGAAATTTCATTTTCGTGCTCGGGAATATCTTCCATCATGGCTGAGCGAAGGCATAGTTAAGACAGCTAATAGCTCAACATGTTAATTTAATGGAAACGGGACATACTGCGAGCATCAATCCGTTGTTTTCATTATTATACGGTATTAATAACTGTCTACCGAAGACAGTAAAACTTCAAATTTTTCAAACGTTAGAAGAAATTGTTGTTGGGTTTAAAAAGCCGAAGCTTTGAGTTCAAAAAATTTGTTTCCAACACCTTTTTTACAATGGCCAATAGCACACAAAAGAAAGCATTGACGACAAACTAGCTCAACTTTACGTAGTGCATATATCGATTCCATCCTAACACTGTGTATCTAAGTGACTTTTATTCTCTTCCTCAAATACTATTGGTATTACTATTCATATATATTTGTATTATTATTACTTTTATTCATCTCATAATCACATGAATAATTCTAATGAATACTCACTCCATTTTATTATTTCATATCATCTAATATACACTTACACTTAGTTTTCATTCATTGAAACATTCTTGTTTTGTTTTGATTTGTACTCACATTGTTGTTGTCTAATTCATCCCACCAATATCTATGCCTCCTTATGATGATTATAATCACCCTGACAGTTTCAATTAAAAGTATAAACAATTCACTTTTGACATTTAATACAGACTGTTCCGGGTATTTTAAGGATAGACAGATTTCAATAATTGAAAAAGATACTAGTTTGTTTCATTGACTGAGACATTACTAAAAAGTTATTTGTGTCATGATTGAATTTTTATAGGATTGGTGTTTATGTTAATTGATTAGCGCGTAGTGATGAGTCTGGTTATTGTTTAGTGTGCCTAACTTGACAGATGCTGTTTGATCATCACTTAAGGCAATACAAGTATGACATTCATTAAAGCTTAGTAATTAATTAATGTACAATTAAGTATCAGCAATCCTTTAATTACTTGGGTAGCATCATCGATAAACAAGGAGGGTCTGATGCAAATGTGAAGGCGCGTATTGGAAAGACAATGAGCAGCATTTTTTACAACTAAAGGACATCTGGAACTCAAATCGACTGTCAGCCAACATTAAAGTTAGAATTTTCAATATAAATGTGAAGATAGTTCTGTTGTATGGAGCTGAAACTTGGAGAACTACGAAAAGCATCATTCGAAAGATACAAGTATTTATAAACAATTGTCTGCGTAGGATACTTCTGATTCGTTGGCCTCATACCATCGACAACAACGTCTAATAGCAGAAAACAAATCAACTTCCAGCAGAGGAGGAAATTAAGAAAAGACGCTGGAGGTGGATAGGACACATTGAGAAAACCACCAAATTGTATCACAAGACAAGGATTAACATGGAATCCTGAAAGTCAAAGGAAAAGAGGAAGACCGAAGAACACATTGCGTTGGGAATTGGAGACAGACATGAAGAAAATGACGAGCTCTTGGGAAAGGCTGGAAAGGGAAGCTCATGACAGAGTTGGTTGGAGAATACTGGTCTCTGGCCTATGCTGCACATGGGGTAACAGGCATCGATTGATTGATTGAAGTATCAGCACCTGGGCAAACGACTTTATACTAAAGATAACCTATCATCTACACTGTTCATTGTTTTTGGAAGAGGGGGAGAAGAGCATATCAATTAGATGTCAACTTTTAAATATCGTCATTTTAGAAACTGTGACCAAAAGTGTAAATAAACTAAAGAACTTATGTAACTTGATGATGCAAATTCACTTAGTTACAATTTTGTTTAGGAGTGATGCGATCCCGGATATATGACCAAGTTGCGCTTGTCGTATAACCAAAATCACTTCTATCGAATGGACCCCACTCTTACGAATGAGAAATCAGAAGGCAATGAAGGATGGAAGCGAAATTATATTTTATCGTAAACAGAGCTTTAATGGGATAGCAACGTCTAGGCTAGCAAACTAGAGAGAGATGCTACCCACGGTGATTCAAGTCGTGATCTGGTGAAGATGCGTGACCGCGCGCCTTCAACTAGTAGTGTTGCTAAAACAAACATGATCAGCATCAATATCGAGAGCCTATGCAACTATTTATTTTGGGGATTATTTACCGCTACAAGTGAATAAAAAGTGCTTTGCATGGATCAATTCAATTGATCCTGTGAAGGAAGTTACATAAACCTATGTTCTGGGAATTCGCATTAACGTACTGCTGAACGTCTCATAGTGTTTGAGTAAAGTTGTGGTTAAAACGATTAACAGCTCAGTAATCGCTAACTTAATCGAAGGTTATACTTCTAGCACTGATCATTCGTTTTCGATAAATTATAAAGTTAGCAACCACTTCCTAAGTCAGTCAGATTCAAACGTTTTCAAGCAAAAGAAGGTAATGGTATTAAAAACCAGGGCTTTGTTTCAGACAATATGTATGGCCACTTCAGTCATTAATCATCTTAATGATTAGATAACCCAATTTGTTTAGTGTACATATCGACTTTTCTCCTTCCTTCCCCTCGTCTTTGTATCTTACTAGTTTTGTTTTCCTTTTCAAATATTATAGTTATCACTACTCATATCTTTGTAGTATTATTATAAATCACGTGAACAACTTTGATGAACACTCATTTCTTATTTTACCATTTTATGTCATTTTAATATTCACTTTAATCTTTGTCCGAACATTTGTTAGGAACTGTTTTAGTAATTAATAAATACATGTTACCTCTCGTCGAGCATAGGTCACCGGCCATCATTCTCCCACCAAATCTGTCCTCAAATCTCCTTTTCTGTTCTTTCGAAGTGCTACTTGTTCATTTCACACCTCACAATCTTATTCTCGCATTAATGTGTTCGTTAGTCTTTTTCTTTCGCCTTGAGGACTACAAGTTAGAGCTTGCCTTGTTACACGGTTTGGTAACTTCTCAAATGTGTGTCCTATTTACCTCCAGTAGTTTTCTTAATTTCTCCTTCAACTGAAAGGTGGTTTGTTCTCTACCAAAGTAAATTGTTGCTAGTGATCTCTGGTCACCAGATCAGAAATATCTTGAGTAGGCAACTGTTTATAAATGACGGTTTTCATAATTCTCCAAATTTCAGCTCCATACAGTATAACTGTCTTGATGTTTGTATTGAAAATTCTAACTTTGATGTTAGCTGACAGCTGTTTTGAGAATATTATTCACAGTATTTATATATCTACCCCCCTCCGCAAGATATATTTGTTCTGACACTCACAACTTCATAACCTGTAATTTAATTTAAAAGATATTTCCACCTTAAACTTACCAGCTTATTTTGGATTGTTAATTCGAATTTATAAATGTAGGTTCAGAAGACAATTTATCGAGAATATTATTAGTTCATAATTGCTTGGTGTTATGTTTATTCGTTCTTCAATTTGACTGAATTAAGGAATCATATAGTTAACGACATTAAGTGAGATTAAACTTACGAAGATCTTTTGAATTAGACAAATGATACTTTCACTACATCAGTACTTATTGTCGATTAAAGAATATTTAAATAGTTTCCAGTTGAGAGTTGACTACTAGGTTACACTCATATACTTATTGACTTTTTACTCAACTTTGATGCATCAAATGACTATAAAGAAAACTAACGATTACAAGTTCATAAGGTCATATGATGTAAGCTAAAATTATTCGCGACATCTTCAATATTCCTTAAATGTATAACCTAATTCCATTCATTTATTGAAATGTTCATTAAAAATTTCACACCAAGCGTATATAGCCATCTACAGCATATGAACGGTGCAGAGGCAAGGCATGCTCAATGAAACACATAAATATAGAAAAATCTAGAGCTTTAAGTGAAAACTGTGATGAAAATTACGATCTGATAGTCATTACCGACTGACTAAATTAACGGAAAAAAGACAAAAGGTTTTAAACATAACATTGTGACTATTGTAATCGTTGTAGATAACCGCAGCTACTATTACCTGTTGATCTGATCCATATTATCAAGTTCCGAATACCTAATTAGGATCAGAATGAATATTTTGATCAATAGGTGGAAATAGTGTGTGATATGACCGCATACTTCTGCTCATCCTACTGTAGATTATGAGTTTCACAATTATTTTTTACCGTGGATTTATTCTACATTCAATGATCATATTATATATATACAGTCACTAGTATAACTACAAATTACAATCATTTGGAATTCATCTTGTTATGATGACGTGATGTAGTGGCTAACAATTCTGAGTTTGTGTTAGGTACCACGCTGGCCTATTCATCAGTCATTATATATGTATACATATAGGGGTAGTGAAGAAGAATTAATCTTGATGCTTAAACATATGAGTATTCTAACTCCTTTAACAAAAAGTCAATGACTTAAAAAATTAGTCACTTAACATGTCAATAGACACGATTTGTTGGTACATATAATCTTCATAATAACTACATAACTATGGTAAACACATGCATGTACCATAGTTACATGACTACAAAAAATGAAGAGAAGATACGGGCAAATGTAAGCCTATCCGTACACATAAAATCATTCACTTGGGAACGAAAATACAAAAAATTATTTATTTGAGTTTAGATTTATTCGATATAAATGACCGTGTTATATCTCGTACTTAATATATTGATTAGCCACAGACAACTTTAGCACTCGAACACCTTGAACCCTCCTAGAGTAAGTTACGTACATGTCCATATATTTATAGTTTTATGAAACAACAAAATCAGTATTATAATCCATCCAAGCCGAAATAAGAAGTTTCAACTATTACTTAATCAGAACGCGCCACGTCGAGAATCTGGAAGGTTCTGTCGGTCAGTGATTGGATAGAATGTCTCCGGCTCTTTCAAGAGTTCTGGAGGCTTCGTTGAGGTTTCTGGAAGCCGTCCCAACAATATATATATAGTTAGATGATGTTTTTCATCAATTTCAAGAAACTAGTATCGTTTACTTTCATAGCTACAGTGACACTGATGCCTTATTGAGCTGAATATTTTATTATGAAAAATGAAAAAGACATTATACTTACCCCGAACGGATTGATAATGAAAAAAATCGCTGTTTTACTGAATTACTATTTTAAGTGCAAGCATAGACAGTTGCTAAGGTTAATGAATTTCTAGTTTGATATCACAGACCGGCTTTAGTTAAATAAACAGAAAAAACCGCAGAGAACTGGGTGGTTATTTTGTCCTAACAAGGGACTCGTCAGTAGTGGGCATTCCGGAGATCTGATGAGAAGCTATGACAAATAGAGTACATGGTAGTGTACAAACGCTGATCACAGTAAGGACTTGTAGTCATTCGTTATTGACAGTCATAACTTTAATTAGTTTTTCTCTTATGTTATTTGTGTATTCTCAGTGAATCTCCTCGATCGAGATTATTGTTATGTTTGCAGTACATTTAGATTGCGCAAGCAATATAATCCACCGTACGTGTTATCGTTCTATTTGGGTCTTGTCAGCTGAATATACCTACGTTTACATTGAAGAGCATAACTTCGATCGATATGTAGCTTAACTGATTGTCTATTCTACAATCACTAACTCAGGACTAGTAGCCGATGATACAACCTACAAATTCATATACCTGTCTTTAAGTCACATTATATATGTATGTCTAGTGACACTATCAGGCTATTTAAACTAATGCTGAGGGAGCAGGAACTCCACTTGCAGCTCTTCTAGAGTTACTACCGGTCCCAAGCATGAGTGAAAGAAGAGAGTTGAACATAGGTTCAGCATTCTCATCCCGGAAAACACAAGCTTGCTAAGAAAAACGCTAACTAGATTAAACAAACTAAACCATTCAAACTCTACCATGAGAGTGAAAGGAATGATAATGACGCCTCATGGTGAAAGCCGAAATTCTCCGGAAGTCATGACGACAACGCCACTTCTAACAACCAGAACATTTTTATAGGTACATGGAATGTTAGAACAATGTGGGAGATCGAGAAGATCAATCTAATAGCTGCAGAAATGAAAAGATACAACATGACAGTGCTCGGAATCGGTGAAACCCATTGGACTCAAACTGGACAGAAAACATTGGCTCAGGGAAAGATGCCACTATACTCCGGCCATAAAGAGGAAAATGTTGCGCACACCCAAGGAGTTGCTCTGATGTTGTCCAAATAAGCATGTAATGCACTTGTAAAATGGGAACCACATGGACCCAGGATCATCAAAGCATCTTTAAAAACAATAAAGAAGGAGATCACAATGAATATGATCCAATGTTATGCACCCACAAACGACGAGGAGAAAGATCAGTTTATGATAGGCCGTAATCAATTATAGCGAAGTGTCCAGGAAAGGATATGATAATCCTGATGGGAGACCTAAACGCCAAAGTCGGAATGGACAACACCGGATATGAAGATATCATATGACAACAGGGATTGAAAGAAAGAAATGAGAATAGTGAATGCTTTACTAATCTATGTGCTTTCAACAAAATGGTTATAGGTAATACAATATGTCCCCACAAACGCATACACAAAGGTACATGGATCTCACCAGAACATGCCACAGAGAATCACATCGATCATATATGCATCGATAAGAATTTCTAAAGATTAATGGAAGATGTGAGAAACAGGAGAGGAGATGACATAGATCCAGATCACCACCTGGTGGTTGCCAAAATCAAACTAAAGCTAAAGAAGTAATGGATAACTGGAGTAACAGCATTACAACGGTTCAATACAGCCTCTCTTCGAGATACTGACAAACTCAAGGAATTCAGAATAGCTCTCAACAACAGGTCCCAAGCCTTACAAGATTTACTGAAAGAAGAGATTACTATAGAGGACAACTGGAAAGGAATCAATGAAGCACTGACTTCAACGTGTCAGGAGTACCTGGGCCGTAAGGAGCACTATCATAAGGAATTGATTTTTACTGAGACTCTCAGCAAAATTCAGTAAAGGAGAAACAGGAAGACAGAAATCAACAACAGTCGAACAAGAGCAGAGAAAATTAAAGCACAAACTGAATACACAAAAGCAAACAAGCAAGTAAAGAACATCGTTAGCCCCGACAAACGGAAGTACATCGAAGGCCTTGCAACGATAGCGGAAAAGGCTATAAGAGAAGGGAATGTGAAACAGCTATATGACACAACAAAGAAACTGGCAGGCAAATATAGTAAATCAGAGCAACCGGTCAAGAACAAAGTAACAGATGGGTAGAACACTTTGAGTAACTCTTGAATAGACCAGCTCCACTGAACCCACCAAACATCGAAACAGCACCTACAGATCTCCCGATAGATGTCACTATACCAACGATGGAAGAAATCAAGATGACCATCAGACAAATCAAAAGTGGAAAAGTAGCAGGACCTGACAATATACCAGCTAGAGAAATCAACTCAGACATAAATGAAACGGCGAGGATGTTACACGTTTTATTCAGAAGGATCTGGGAAGAAGAACAAGTGTCGGTAGACTGGAAATAAGAACATCTTATCAAGATACCAAAGAAAGGAGATTTAAAAGAATATGAGAATTACAGAGGGATTACACTATTGTCAGTACTAGGAAAGTCTTCAGCAAAGTGTTGTTGAACAGAATGAAAGATTTAATGGATGCTCAACTTCGAGGTCAACAGGCTGGTTTCCGTAAGGATTGGTCGTGCACAGACCGAATCGCAGCAAAACGGATCATCGTCGAACAATCAATTACATGGAATTTTTCACTGTACATCAACTTCATTGATTATGAAAAGGCGTTTGACAGAGTAGACAGGGGATCACTATGTAAATTTCTCCGACACTACGATGTAACAGAGAAATTCATCAACATCATCCGGAATTCTTATGATGGACTTCAGTGTAAAATTGTGCATGGAGGACAGCTGACATACGCATTCCCAGTGAGGACCAGTGTCAGACAAGGCTGTTTACTCTCGCTTTTCTTCTTCCTCCTAGTGGTTGATTGGATCATAAATACCTCCACATCTAAGGGGATCCACCGAATTCAATGGACAAGTAGGATGCGACTCGATGATATGGACTTTGTGGATGATCTAGCTATTCTAGCCCATACACACCGACGAATACAAGTAAAGACTACCAACGTAGCAGTTACATCAGAATCAGTAGGCCTGAAAATACATAAGGGGAAGAGCAAGATCCTCAAATTCAACACAGGGAATACCAACCCAATTGAACTTGATGGAGAAACTCTGAAAGAAGTGGATACTTTCACGTGTCTGGGAAGCATCATCGATGAACAAGGAAGATCCGATGCAGAGGTAAAGGCAAGGATTGACAAAGCAAGGGCAGCATTCCTACAGTTGAAGAACCCATGGGACTCAAAACAACTGCCTACCGACCTCAAAGTTAAACTCTTCAATTCGAACGTCATGACAATTCTGCTGTATGGAGCTGAAATGTGGAGAACTGCTTCAAACATCCTTAGAAGGGTGCAGGTGTTTATAAACAACTGTCTACTCAAGATACTGAATGGCTAGAGAACACACTGCGTCGAGAATGGGAAGCAGATATTTAAAGGATGAACAGTAATTGGAAACAGCTGGAAGGGATTGCTGAGAACAGAGTTAAGTGGAGAATACTGGTGAGCGGCCTATGCTCCTCTGTGAGGGGCAACGGGCGTAAGTAAGTAAGAGAGCGGGACTCAAAACCTGAAACTGAAAACCTTAACCAATGTGATACCGTTCCACTGAATCAGAACTTGACTATGGGAATTTAGTTCACATTCTGATTGTCAGATTCGTAATCAAAAAACAACCTTGCAATATACAAAAGATTTTAATTAAAAGGTCCCAAAATGGATTTTCGGAAAGTAATAATATTTACAAAGTAATGAGAAATATTGAAAAAAGATGTCGTAAGATTGACATTTGTCACTATGAAGATTTCAGATGACTAGTGATTTTCTTTGAACGACTTTTCGGAGATCTCCAACCTTCTAATGATCTTGAAGCAATTTTAGACTTAGAAAGTTGTGTTTTTTGATGAAAAGTATGGGATGATGATGATGAATCTTTTGATGGTACCGATGAAGCTGATTGATGCGATCCGATTACTTGGGGAGTTTCAACAGTCTCTTGATTTTCCATACGTTGATGATGGTTTTGGTCTAAAGGATTCGATGTATGCACAGAAGCAACAGCTGGAAGTGATTCTACTCGAACAAGTACACTTTCATCAGAAGCCCCAGCATTCGTACTTAAATCCCAATGTGAACCAAAATCATCAATTAAGATAGGATGTGCATGTATACAGAAAATTCGATCGCTTTGACGATTAGATGCTGTAACTATTACACTTTCAACTGATGATATATTATTCAATTCTGTTTGAGGAAATCGTATACAAATTCACAATGAAAATAATCACCTTTAAGTTGTGCAATTTTTTTTGTAGAAAATATACAATCCATTTTAGTGAATTGATTTGTTTTGATTGTTTCTGAACAGATTTCATGAACATTTATTGCAATTTGAACAGCTTTATTCGACGCAATAATGCTTGCTTCTCTAAACGACTCCGTTGTTGCACTACACCACATCACTTGAATCATATGACAAATATCACTACTAATAGTTAGTATATCATCGGGATTACTTCCAGCTTTTGGTAATAGTACCAAACGTACAGTTGTTGTTTGCAAACGTTGAAAAAGAATCTTGGCCAATGTGATGCGATTTGAACAACTTTATATATGATTACTGGTAACCATTCACGTATACATGGTGTATTACTATTATTGTCGGGAAACAATTTCCCCATTAATTCACGTAGTATGGGTATGATTTTTCCGTACGGATCTGATTCATATGTCTGAAATGAGTTTGAGTCATTTCTCGATGAAAAATGTTCACCAATACTAGAAACTCTGGAATAAATTGCAAAAGATAAACCAAAACCTGAATATCAGAGAAGCAATAAAACAAAAGGAATATGTAAATCGAACAGAATACGTATACACGTAAAATCGAAGTTTCATCAGAATATACGTGCTAAGCGGTTGGAAACAATTGTAAGAAAGTTTAAAACCTAAGCTTTTATACTAGTCGAGGACTAACCACAGTAGGAGCTAATTGTATTCACTTTCACGATCACAGATATTAATACTACTCTGGCATTCATTTTGGTTTGATGTGGTGATTTGGACTGATGCCAGATTCTATCTGACTAGCTAAATGTCATGCTTGTCTAGTCATTAGTGCTGACTGAATTTAACTGATCGAATTTCCCATATGGCTGTTAATATGTGATTCAACTTGACGTGATTTATGTTTTGATACTAGGTTACTGAAAGTATTTGATCGAAAACTCAATCTTCACAACACAAGAACAGCCTCTATAGAATCTGAATCTAGTTACATAACATGGATTAGACTGCAGTTAGCTTAATCGAATGAAACCCGTAACATATAACCCTTACTGCATGACATCTTTTGCGAATAGTCATAATTTCCATAGTCATATTTTATATTATCAATTCTAATGTTTGAGTCATGCATAATCACATTTTGTGTTAAACTTGTTTGAGAATTGTAATCATATGATAATATGATCGATCAGTAATATAACAATTACATAATTAAGAACAGTCAGTAGAGCTAAGAATAATGGAAAAAAAGAACAAACTGGTATCAATTATTTTGATTGCTACTTTCATACAAGTTTCATCAATTTTTTGATTCGTCACACGATAGTATTGGTTGGGTTATTGAGAAACGGGAAGTATCGAATAATTGGTTTATCCCAGCATGAGACTCTACAACATCGAGCTATCGCAACCCTACACGGACTAAATGTAGAACCTTCGAATCTCGCGGCCTCCAGCATTGCTGGGTAAGCGTCCGATAGTGAGATTTATACATCAATCAATTTTTTGAATAGAGCGAATTACAGAGATCAAATTATAAATGTTACTTCAAGATTGGGCTAGACTGGTCATAAGGAGTAAAAAAGTGTGTTGACCACTTATCTCAGAAATCTCATTACCCCTGGCAATTCAGTATCAAAAGAAGTCTCAGCGCGGATTCAAAAGCTTCTTGGGTTTTGCTGACTTGCACCATTTGTAGCCTAGCGAGATATCCATCTCTTAATAAAAGACAGAGTACACTATTTAGCCGTTTGCTCTATTTTGACTTATGGGTGGGAAACACGGGCCATGAAAATAGATAAATAGGCTTTAGATCTTCGATAGTAGAAATCTTCGAAATGTGGCCTATATATTTCGGAATGCCTGTTACCCCACGTGGAGCATAGGCCACCGAAGTAAATAAGCAACACTGATGTTAGACACATAGTACTAGAAAAATATGGTAAATCAATCGAACAGGTCGTAAACTTTCATCAACGAGATGATTGGGACATGTGTCGCATAAGTTTGACCAAAAAAATACCACCCCTCCCCCCCCCCGGAATAAAGGATCATATTACGATTATCTGGATTAGACAATTACTAATTTTGTTAGCAATCTAAGCACATCTTCAGAAACTTCTAAATTCTGAAAGTTAGATATAATCCTACAAATACTTTTGGTTTTTGTTCATGAACGTATTTTCGAAGAAATGCTTCTTCTTGCAATTTGTTTTAGGTTCATAATTCAAGAGAAACGTTTTCTGGAGAAA